>CAJNDV010000731.1:0-16648 GCA_905221635.1 Symbiodinium sp. CCMP2456
AGGACGCAGTGAACAGCGCAAACACAGCACGAGATGAACAGCAGGATGTTCCAAGTCATGCAGCTGCAGAAACAGCGGCTGCAGGCACAGCACCACCTTTGCCACGCTCTGACAAGCAAGCCGTCCAGGATTTCACAGTGAACAGCGAAAACACACCACGAGATGAACAGCAGGATGTTCCAAGTCTATTCTCGCAAGTGTCCAGCAAGCAGACAGACGGAGCAAGGCTAGGCCAGAAGGGCGAGGTTGATCCTCCAACCAAACCAGCCTCGAGCTCACCGGGAGTGGAGACGGAGAAGCCTCCCCCCTCGCCTGGCACGGCAGAGACTCTCTTGGAGCCCCGGAGCGATCAGCACGTGGCTCGCGATGAAGATCAGGCTCCCCCGGCGCAGCGCAGCGCCACACGGCTGAGGCGAGTCGACGATCGGGTGCCTCTGTCAGAAACCCTAAAATCCTCCCGTAGGCCTACTCCTATGACCGAGCCTTGGACCGGATCTTCCAATGCTCTTGAAGGGGTATTTTTGAGATTTTTGAGGAGTGAGATCTTCAAGGCGCATAATAGTAACAAACAGAGCATTCCAAGTCTTCAGGTGGACAGGCCTCCCCCTCCCTCGCTCTATGATCTCTCCCTCTCGCTCTCTCTCTCTCTCTCTACGCTTCGCGGGTTGCCTTGGAGTCTCAGGTTTCGGACGCTTCGGAGCTCCCAGTGCGCTTGGAAAAGGCTCCGGCGACGCTCACAGTGGAGTCCCTAAGCCTTGCTTACACGCGGCTCCATGCGCGGAAGACATCGCCCAAGAAGCGAGTCAAAGAGCGTGACTTTGCGAAAGCAGCTGCTCCGAAACCCACTCCGACTCCCTCAGCTGCGTCGAGGAACCCAAAGCTCGAGATTTCCATGGCAGCGAGTCGCATCCAAGCCATGTACCGTCGGCGACGAGAGCGGCTGCGGCTGCCCAAGCCAGAAGTCGCGAAGCTCAGAAGCGTGGAGCAGTTGCACGCAGTGGTCCGCATCCAGGCCGCATTCCGAGGACGCCGCGAGAGGCGGGCCGTGAAAGTCGTGAGAGACGCGAGAGCGGATATGCGAATCGCGGCAACCGCACGCCTCCGTGTGAAAGTCCACAAGCTACACCCATATGACAGCTCCTCGGCCTCGCCTTCGCCAAGTCGCGACCAAGCCCAGTCCTTCCTACCAGCAGCGGAAGCACCAAGCTCGGGCCTTTCTTCCGCCAACGCACCTGCGGCCACAGATGAGATTCGAGGTGCATGCCGCGCTTGGCTAGCACGAAGAACCCTTCTCTCACTGCAGCAAAAGAGGGTGCAAGCTTCAGTCATCAAGATCCAAGCAGTGATCAGAATGCGACTCGCCCAGAACTTGCGAAAGGAGAAGGCCAAGCTGCGTGTCTCCTCGATTGCCAGCCTTCGCATGAGGGCGGTCCGTATCCACAAGCTGCACGAAGGGCACGAAGCAGCTGGTAGCTCCCGTAGCCGCTCTGCGAGCCCCAAAGGTTTCTTCGACTCGCCGACTGAGGCGACGCAGGTGCTGTCAGCTCAGGAAGATGCAGAGGCAGATGCAGAGGCAGATGCGGCCTCTCGGCATCGAGCAGCCTCGCGAATCCAGGCCTTACAGCGAGGCCGGCTGGCACGTAGGGAGCTCGCCAAGAGAAGCGAGAGAAGGATGGACATAGCCTCGATCGGTGCGCTGCGGGTGAAAGTTTACAAGCTTCACGGCCGATTATCGACAAGCAAAAAAGCAGACGGCGACGGCAGCTTTTTTGGCATGTTTGCCGACACAGCCGGTGCCACTCCCCCGAGCTCGAGCTCGGTGACTGCGGAGCGGGATGCAGCCGTGAGGATCCAAGCTTGCTACAGAGGCCGGCAGGGACGTCGACTTGCAGAGCAACAGGCAGTCACCGCCGTCGCCAACACGGCACCCACCGCCTTGGAAAGCGTTCGTCGGTCTTTGGTGGCTGCAGGCTTCGCAGTGGTCGGGGAGGCAAACGCAGAAATTGGGCGTTTGCTGCACCGTGCTAGCCTCGGCTTAGAGGAGGCAGCTGCTCTGGGTGATCGGGCCGCGCAGAGGGCTTCCATCGCTCTGGGGGAGACCTTGCTGCACATGGTGGTGGATGCCAGCACGCCTCCCATTTCACCCATGCCCGGATCAGATGCCGGGTCAAATCTGGGCTCAGATGCGGGCTCAGACGTAGCTTCAACAACCTCCCCGACAAAGGAAGTGCTGGAGCTTTCCAGGTCCATGGAAAAGTCCTGTGTGCGCGTCGAGGCTTGGCTACAGAAACGAAAGCACTCGGTGAACCGGGCTGAGAAGACGCCGGCTCTTGGGACAGGCATCTCACCTTTGGTGCAGAGGAGGCGAGAGCTCCGAGAGCTCTCAGAAGTGCAGACACTCAAGAGCAAGAGCAAGGATGTTTCTCGCGCAGATGACGATGACGATGAAATCAAGAAGTTGCTGCAAAACTTAGACAGCGCAAGCATCAGGAAGGTTGCCGAGGAGCAGGAGAAGAAGCTGGAGCTTCTTCAACTGGCCCCAAAATCTGTTCCAGGCGAGTCGTGCTCGAAATGTGGCAAGGAAGTGGGCTTCGGCTCCTTCGGCTCCGTGAGCTCTGAGCTGGAGTTCAGTATTTGGGGCCTTTGCGCCAATTGCCAAGCAGAGCTCTTCGACTTAGGGCCCAGAGGGCCTCTGGGGCCCAGCCCAGAGCGAGACTATGTCTTAGTTGGGCCGGGCGGCCTACAGGGCGCTGGGACTCTCCAAGCATTGTCGCCATTTCATCCGATGCCCGTTGCCTACCCGGAGCCCGAAGAGCTTTGGGCTTCACCCTACCACCTTTTCATGGCCCAGCATTTCCTGGACCGACGCTGCCGTGAGCTGATTCGTAAGGCCAAACCGGCTGCAGCCAATCTGCGGTCCATGATCTCGCAGGACCCGCTGCGAACTGCAGTTCGGGATGATTGGCATCTCGGCTCACACAGTCGTGGTCGACAGCCCCGTTGTGTGCAGCAGAATGAAACAAGAGATGCAAACACGTGTGGGCGTCTACATGTGTTGTACGTGTAGATATGTGTCTGTATGTGCGTCGGCAGTTGTGTCTCTGTACCGCTTGTGCAGACGTTCTTGACAACAGCTGTTGCATAGTGCGGAGGTTCCTCGGCTGGGCTGTGAAAGCGATGCGCCACTGCATTTTCCTAGCGATGGATCAGCACCCGGCACTCGCAGCTTTGCTGGTGAAGACAGGCCATGCCCGCATTTTCTTTATGGAGGACCGTTTCTGGGGAGCTGTACTCGTTAACAGCGACTTCGTCGGTGAAAACTTGGTTGGGAAGATTCTGGAGGAAAAGCGTATGCTTCTCAGGTGTGGCATGCCTACCTAGCTTCACACCAGGGACGCAGCAAGGACCATCACACCGTCAAGGACTCAAGCACCTTTGCTTTGGTTCAGCACCTGGACTGCGGTGAGAAGGAAACGGAACTTCGAGGAGGCAGTGCAAAGATCACCGCGTTCCTGCCCTGCCTCACACTGGCGAAGGCTGTGGCATTGGGGCTGCTCTTGGCGGCTCTTCTCAACTAGCCGCTAGCCTCTGAAATGCTTCGGCATGCGGCAAGGCGGGATGCAAGAAGGACATTCGTCGAGCCTCGAGCCGCAGCTAGTCTTGGACAATGGACAGCGCAGAAATCAACTGCGAATGCAACTCTGTCTGTGCGCCTGTGCCGAAAAGGAGAGATCTGTGGGTCTGTGAGGGTGCAACTGTTCCTTTGCATTCCAGCTCAACCGTGTGCGGAGTAAACCTCAAGACTGCCTGCAGCGAGAGCAGCCCGGAAAAAGGGTGCTCGCAATAACTGCAAGCCTGATAAGCAACTTGCAGTCTCTCTAGCCGTTCGCTAAGCCGCCGAGCACACTGGACATGTTCCTTAAACACGGGTATACGACGTAGTCATCGGCCCCATGGGAAGCGGCCTTTCTGGGGAGCATGACGACACTCCCACAGCAGCCACGAAAAAGATCGCGGCGTCAGCGCTACAAGGACCAGCCGTATGAAGCCTCTGGTGGCCTTGTTGGCCATGCTTGTAGCCTGTAGCTGTCCCGGCCAGGAGCTGTGACAAAGGCCCAGTCAGAGCAAGCCATGATCACGGCTTTCAAGTCTTTCGATTCAGTGCCTCAGCTCAGTCCTTGAGACCCACCAACTGCCACCAACCCGTCAGACTGAGCCCTGCATCTGGCGAGGATGGCAACGGCACAATCAGCAAGAAAGAGCATCGCGGCCGGCAAAGATTACTTTTGCAGAAGGTGGTTTTCGTCAAAAGCGCATGCAGCACAGAACTGCGGGACATTTGCCCATTCCTGGTCGATGATGCAGAATGATGTGGCCAAGGTTTGCAGCGGTACTGTCAAAGCTGAACATGAAGCAGCTGCCTCGACCGCTTGCTCTCCCAAAGTAGACGCGTGGGTCGTGAGTCTTTCAGCATGGAAGGATGACAGCGCGGCAGATAGACTTACTTTTTGATACTGTCGACAAAGACCAGGCGTGCAGGGCAATCTCTAAACAGTCCACCCGCCATCCGCCATCCAGCGCGTCAGGATGGCCATATTGAGTTTGAGGAGCTTGTGTGCTGGCTTTGCGGCACGCCCTGCTTCACTAAGTTGCTCGGCAGCATGCTTGAGTTGCTCGTCTTCTGGCACATAGCAGCCTCTTGCGAAAGGTATTTCGAAGAGCTCGACTCTATTTTGAGAGAATACTCCGAAAAGATCAAGCCAGTTGGAAGAGGCGATGCGGTGATCAGGAACGCCGAGTCCGTCAACCAATGGCTAGCGATCCTCGACAGCAGCAGAACGAGTGAGGTGTGTACGGTCGCGCGCTTCGAGTGGGCTTGGACTGTAGGGCCATTGGGTTACGGGGTTGTATTGTGAGGTTGAATTTTCACTTATAGGTTTAATGGGGAAACAGGGTTCGGCCAAGACCAAGTTCTGCCGTTCAGGAAGGAGCTCGAGAGAAGAATACGCCCCGTTGTGAAGCTACCTGGCAGCAGCTGCACATCCAATGGGCATGTAATCCGCAAGCAGCTCTGCACCACAGGTGAGAGCTCGGTGCGCCTTGAAACTCTGCTTGTATAGGGTTTTGACACTTTTCACCTCCTAAGGCAAGTCTTTCACCAAGCCGACAAGGATTCTAATGGGATCCTCTCCGAAGAGGAGAGTGTTCTCCTTTTTTCGCATCTCGTCACCGTTCCAGTCATCAGGGACTCTGCTGCCGATGTGGGACGGCACCAAGGAATTATGCCCACATGCTGGCAAAGCATGCTGACACCATCATCCAGGAGGGGCCCACAAAGGGGTTTGGTGTTGGATTTCTTGCCCATGCTCGGATAGCAGAGCCTGTGCCTGCGCTGGCAGATTTCCAAGCCGACATGGCTGGAAAAAGGCCATTGGGACAGGCAGAGCTTCAAGAAGCTGGTCATGCTCCCTTGCCGCAGTTGTTCGCCATGTACCGAACTCTGGGCCGTTCTCTGGTAGCTCCGCAGAAAGGGCGGGCCGAGGCCGAACTTGCACCAGATCGTGACCGCGCAGAGTCTTGGCGAAGCGAACTCTCCCCCCGCGAGTGCCCGCTCCATTCCGCTTCCTTTCACGCTGAACAAAGGATGTCGGACTACGAGAGCCACATCGATGACAGACATCGGCAAGCCTTTAATGCTCTTGGTTTGAAGATTCAGAGGCCCGCTTTAATTCGATTCCTGGAGTCTACACCCCTGACCCAGGTCATTGACAAGAACAAAGATGGTCATCTCATCTTGGACGAAGTCGTGCAGTGCCTGACTCCAGGGACCTACCGGTACCGCGAGTTCCACAAGGCCCTTCAGCTTTACACCCCGGAGGGCTTCAAGGACGCGAATGGCCGGGGCTCTCCTCTGAGGTGTGACGGTCAGCTCACTAAAGGCAAAGCCGTATGAATGGTGCCCTTCAGGAAGCTTTCGACGCAGTGATCACTGCGAAGCCCAAGAGATGAGATGAGCAACCTGCTGAGTTTGTCCACGGACCCTGGAACAGGGCCCAGACTGTGAAATCTCTGGAATACATACATATTTTGACCAGAGTTTGTGTCACTTCTCGGTGGATCCGCGAATTGCGAGCCACCGTTTGTTTCCTCTCCTGCAGTGGGAGCATGGAGACATTTAAAGTACTCCCGGCCGGTCGCTGGTGGTTCCGGCCACTTGAGGCCCAAAAGCGCTCTCCGAGCGGCTCAACCAGTTTCTGTGTGTGTGTGTGTGTGTCTGTGTCTCTTTTTGTTTGTCTGTCTCTGCGTCTCTATGTCTCTGTGCCTGTGTGTGCGTGTGTTTGTCTGTGCCTTTGGGTGTCTCTGTGTGTCTCCGTGTGTCTCCGTGTCTCCTTGTGTCTCTGTGTGTCTCTGTCTCTGTGTGTGGTGTCTCTGTGGGTCTCTGTGTGTCTCTGTGTGTCTCCGTGTGTCTGTGTGTCTGTGCGGGTCTCTGTGTGTCTGTGTCGGTGTGTCTGTCTGTCTGCCTGGCTGAGTGGCTGCCTGGCTGCCTGGCTGGCTGTCTGTCTGTGTGCGTGTGTCTGTCTGTGTCTTTGGGTGTCTCTGCGTGTCTCCATGTGTCTCTGTGTGTGTGTGTGTGTGTGTCTTTGTGTGTCTCTGTTCGTCTGTGTCTGTGTGTGGGTGGGTGGGTGTGGGTTGTTTGTTTGTGGGTTCGCTTGCTTGTTTTGATGTCATGTATTCAAGCGTGTGCGTGTATGTGTGTGTGTGTGTGTGCTGCCCACTGCCCAAGTAGGTCGTCACAGTCATCCGTAAGACATTCATCCTAGTGTTCTTGACTTCGTTGAGTATGTCTACTGCCACAAGACTTAGCCCAAGATAATCCGTTACTTGCCACCCGACGTCTTTGTGTAGCTTCTGTGTGCTGAGCTTGGAGTGCCCACCAGAGTAGGAGCTGTTTTTGCATGTGTACCCACCCGGTTTTGTGGAGAGCGGCAACTCAGAACAAGGCGGCAACAGATAGCAGGACAGCACAGAGGAAAGGACACGAATGAGACAAGGTCACAGATGAATTGACAGATAGCTAGGCAAACGGTGGCACAAGCCTGTGAAGAAGTATGCAATGACAATACGGCTGAAGTTCTGTCCATACGGGTATCGGCTCAAATCTCAGTGCATCTCTAGAAAGATGAAGCGTCCGGCAAGTGCACAGAAGCTTGGCCGGCACGGAGATTTGGTTCAGCATTCGCCTTTGGAGTTCTCGGAAAGGAAGGCCAAGCCGGCGAAGGCGGCAAAGTATGGCGACGACCCGCTGACAGTGAGACGGCAGCTCTTCGAAGCCGGAGGCCTTATGGCGTCCCGGCCCGGATGTGAAAAGAAAAGCTTTGCCGCCTTCCGGTGCCCCCATGCCCTCAGGTTCCAAACACCTACGAGGGTCCCCAGCTTTGGACACTGGCGGGCCCTGGGATTGGCAAGTTTGCAAAAGCCAAGCCCGCAGCAGAGCTGCACAAGACCACAAGCAGTCGAGAAGTTTGGAGTCTGTCCTGGAGCGTAATAATGGAGATGTCAGGTTGAGCTGATCTACTTTGCACTCCGGAGCCTGGGACAGTTGCCCCAGATGTGCTTGGAGTACGCCGGGTATCCTTACATGCTCAAGGTCGTCACATCTGACCCATGGCTGCATCTCTGTTGCAGGAGCACTGAAGCAACTAATCAACTAAGCCACCCACAACCGCCCTGCCTGAGCCGGAATTCCGGGAGAAGCTGAAGCCGACGCTCATCTTCGGGCGTTTGCCACTTCTTCGTACACTGAAGGGAACGGAATTGGTGCAGTCGAAGGCCATCCTCCGTGATCCTGCTGCAATTGTCGCAGTCGAGCAACCGGAAGTCCTTGCATCTCATGTTTTTTTTGGCTTCCCTCAGGATATGTCGCGAACCTCTGCGGGCTGGCAGGCAAGGGTGAGGACGAGAGGGCAAGTTGCGACATGCTGCAAATCGGCATGAGATTGTCAGATCGAGCACTTAGCACTTTGGCATGTCGGCGTTGAACGTAAATGAGCTGAGGCATGAAATGCTGCAGACAGAGGGCAAGATTGATGGCCACTAGGATGCTGCTTTGAGCAAACACCGAAAGCCCGGAGCTGAGGAGGTGCACTGGCGGCACTCCAGCCCGACCTAGTCACGGCCATGCAGGGGCAGACTGACATGAAGGTGCGGCTAAGGAGGCCAGGACCTCTTTTCTTGAGGCCTGGGAACGGCAGGCCATCTCGCGGCGCGAATTCTTGGATTTCGACAGCACGCAGAAGGCGGTGGCTGCCCTGAAGTGTTGGAGCGACTTGCTGGAGAAGTCCTCTTCAGGCGCAGGGAGATCGGGTCGAGACTTTCTTGTCCGGGGAGCCTTTTCTCAGGCTGGTTGCTCGGCAGCCTTGGCAAAGGCCAAGGCCAAGGCTCGGTGAGCTACGTGGACTTGGCACTCTACTGGGAGCTGCAGGCACGTTCTTCTAAATCGAGCCTTGCGACTTGTCGAAAGGAGACGGTAAAAAACCGCGCCTCTGCAGGAGCATGTCCAGAAGCTCCAGGCAAGGGAGCAGATTGCCAGATTGCCAACATGGAGAGTCGCTTCTTTCGTCCACAGGACTGTGGCTTCCCACTGTTGGCCTCCTATGTGGAGAAGGTTGAGGGGCTGAAGGGCATCCAAAGATTTCTGCAGTCCAACCGCATGATGCCCAAGACAGGCGGGCATGGCGGGCGAGGACCATTGTAAGGTGCGGATATCTGCGCAATTTGGAGGCGATGGTTACTTGTATGTCGGCGATCGCTTGGTCCCCAAGCCTGCAGCTCGGAAGCACAGCACGGGACTGCCCAGAGTGGCTTTGCCTTCGTGCGGAGGGCGAGTCTGACTGAGGAGGATTGAGGCGATGCTGACTGGCGTGGCTCGTGAGAAACTGGAGGGTTGAGGGAACCTTTCTCCAGAGCTGTGCTCCCGCCCTGCACTTGTTGGCGACGCCAAGACACAAAGTCGTGATCCGCTTCGACAGCTTGCAGAAACCCTGAGTAGTCCTGCCACGGGCCGCGCCCTGTCAAGGGCGATTCAAGCAACTCCACTCTCCTTCCAAAGGCCTATAGATACCTAGGACGTATAGGCACCTCCATGTTCGGCAATGGGGGCTCAGCAATGTCGTGGATGCCACTGCGACTGCGAGCGTCCAAAGCTCAGATCCAAAGGTGGAAGCCTTCAGATGCGCTTTTCTCGTTCAGGCCAATGCTCCCGCTTGATCTCCTTCTCGATGTCTGCGGCCTCACTTTTTGCGAGACCCGCTCTTAGACCCCGTGGCCGTGGCTCCTACCGTGAGCTATAGCCGGCTGTGGCCCTGCTGTCATCTAGCAAAGGTTTTTGGCTGAGCTTCCCCTACACTTGGGCCAATCCCTTCGCGCAGGGTCAAGCCATCACTTGTCACGAGGCCAAGTGGGGGATTTCCTGCTTCTCGCTCTCTCGCTCTGGGCTCCGAGTCGTGTTTTTTCCCGTCAGGTCGGCTGGGCAGCTGCCTTTCCCTCCGTCTTCGGATGTGTCGCTGTGGGTTGGCTCTGCTGCTTCTGCATCGCTCGCCTCTTGGCGAATGGGCCAGGTCTCCGAGCAGTACTGTAGCCAATGCGGTAGCAACATTGCCTTCAAGGAGAATGGGTGGTGTTCCCCATGATTTCCATGTCCTTTCTCGCCGTGCTTGCTCTGGCGGTGGTGTCCATCTGCCTGCTGCAGCTTGGCAGTGCTGCAGCATAGCACATCAAGTCCAGCAGAAAATCGAAACCCTTAATGGACACACGACGGAGCCTAGATTCCGTAGTTGTGCCTGTTCTGCACGTCAGGATCTACGTGGCTGCGGGAAGCTGTGACCGAGATGTCGAAAGATCCTACGTGCCTCCCTGATGTCGGGTGTGAGGGTTTCGGAGGAGTTTCGGGCTTGCGCGAAGCGGCCCAGGGCCTTGCAGCTTAGGCCCTCTAGGCTTTACTCTGAGGTGACATGTGCACAGATCCCGCAGGTCATGTCGACTTGCTTGATGCTGCTCTGCCCTTTCGCTCTTTTCTGCTGCCACGCGCTTGGATCAGGGGCCGGTCCCCGCAAAGTCGGTACGACGGTACGAGCTGCATATCGGCGAGGCTGCACTTGCAACTCCTGCCTGAGTTCGTGGCGCGAGGGTGCGGAGGCACCTTGCAGCAGTCGCCTCCTTCCGCCATGAGGGCTCTGCCTTCTGTGCAGCGCTGGAGTACTGAGCTGCAGGACCGGCGGCGGACTCGAGAGGCACAAGCAGAGGCGGCGCAGCGCGAGGCACGGGCAAAGCGACCTCGAGTGCGACGGGCGCAGCGCATCCTGAGCCCTGGCTCTTCCAGCAAATTGGCAGAGGAACGCCTGAGCAAAGTGGTGCTTGTAAGGAGAGAAGCCTTGATTTATGGAGATGAAACAATAGCAGACCTCCTCCTGGACTTCCGAGAACGGCGGTGTCGTGCTCTGCTGCTCTGGCCTGTCTTGCCGCTTCAAACCAATCCCACCAGAGTCAGCAAAGTCCGTCACTCGTCCTAGGTGGCGCATGTACCGCTGCGTCTTCCTGAGCCTCATGCACTGCCAGTGCCGGTGCTCCTGCTGTGCAGGACGGTCTCAGGCGTTCCCAGGAGTAGCCGCTGGCTCCGAATCTGCCACAGGAGTGCCCGAAGATGCTGAAATGTCTCCGGCGTCGCTCTCGCCCTCGGAACGAGGCAAGCGCACACCATCGGAGACCTGTCCTTGGCTCCTTTAGTGGATTGAAGGAGTTGGGAAAGGAATGCCAATTGCGGCCTCTCTCTCTCTCTCTCTCTCTCTCTCTCTCTCTAGAGGCACGCGTGAAAGGTGCTCGCAAACTTCAGCGATTCTAAGTTCTGGAGTTTCTGTCAGCGCTTGCTCTGCTTGCTGCTCTGAATCTGGAGGCCATGGCACGCCGGCCTCACGGGCCTCAGCCAGCAGAGCATCCCTTTTCTTCAGCCTCTTGGCGCTCCGAAAGAGCCGAGACTCGGACACTGCCGCTGCTGCTGCAGGTTACGATGACGAGGATGCGGGCGAGATGCCCATCCATTACCTGGCACGCGGGGAGCACCGCGTGGGCGAAGGCCCTAGCCATGACAATAGAGCTGGTGAGCTGGACAGTAATCAACAATCCTTCAAGTATTATTATTGTATATTATTTTAGTATGATAAGAGCTGAATACCAGAAGTATAAGATAGTATAGTAATAAGTGTAATATAGAGCAGAAGCAGAGCAAACAAGCCCACCTGCCCCCATGGGCCCTGAACGCTTCCCACAAGCACAGCGCAGTCGACTTTGAAGAGCGGGCCTTGTCGCAGGGGCCTTAATCTTCCATTAGGGGCGCAGACCCCAGACCTCATTAGGATATTGGCTATTTTATGGATAAGGCAAAGGATTGTTTAGGTGGATTCGGTTTCAGGATTTTGCGTTGGATTTTTGTTGCGTTATGGAGTATTGTCTGGATTGTTGGGTGTGCTGTGTGTATGGCGGGGTGAGAACGCTTATTTCATTAGGTGGGTTGAGACATTGGGGGGAAGCGTAGGGAAGGGGGGGTTATTGAGTGCGAGGTCTTGGGTAAGGGAGTTCTGGATTTTGCTTTGTGCTAGGGGTTTGGTGTTGTGTTGGGAGGTGCTTTGGTTTTGGATTGTATTTGCGACTTCGGCGTGGGATTTGGTGGGTGGGTTGGGTCTTGGATTGTGTTATGGATTATTGTTTGGATTGTTGGGTGTGCTTTGCATTTTGCGGGCTTGCAAGGGTTATTTGTAGTAGGTGGGTTGCAAATTGATGGGGTGGAAGCCCGGGGGTCTTGAATGTGAGGTCTGGGGTTACGTCCTAGCCTTGTACAATACCTCTATCTAGAAGTGTCGGGATGTGCTGAGAGGATCGAAGGTTAGAGGGGTCGAGTCCGTTCAGGGAGAGGCTCGCTGCGGAGGCCGTGCCGCCGTAGCCGCGGCAGAGGCCGCCCAGCGCTGCCTGGTCTGGACGCAGCGGGATCAGCGGCTTTGGAAGCTGCCGGAGACTCCAAATAGAGAGAAGAGAGTCCAACTATCCAACTACTTACTTGGGCCTTGGGAGTAGGTGCGATTTGAAAGCGTTTCTTATTTGCAGCACATGGTGCATCTGACTGCTGCCTTCTTCTGCAAGTCTATCTGGAAACCCGCGTGTGTCGCTGGTGTCGCAGGAGCTCACCGACGAGCGGCGCGCGTGGCTTTTGCGCGAGCTTGCGACGAGCGGCCGGCTACCGCTGACGCAGCTCCTCGGCCAAAAACCAGTGAAAAGAGCCCGCGGCCTGCGTGCGCCGTGGGAGCACAGCAGAACCTCCTGTCGTTCGTTCCATCAGGCCTTTGCACCATCAGAATGCCATCAAACCTTGCAATTCCCCCATCTGCATGGCCCCCTTATAAGGGGACTATAAGGCCTTCACACAAATGAGCTTCCGACTCATCTCTCTTCTCCATTTGAGTCGCAGGCTTCAGGTCGTGAATGCAGCCGCGCAGACGCCGTTGCACTGCGCGGCTGCTTCCGGGTCCTACGCCATGGCCCAGGAACGGCAAGCAGTAGTAGGTACGCACTACAGAGCCATTCAGGTGATTTTGCAGGCTTTCAGGTCGAAGAAGCGCCACTAAGAAGCTTTGCAGGAGCTGCTGTCGCTATTGGGCCACGAGGTGGAAGCGATAGGAGCTTCTGTCTACACAGAAGAGGCAAGACTTGGCCAACGAATTGCTGCATGCAGCTAGCTGCCTGTATGAGATATGTGGACATGCATGGTGTGCGTTCGTATGTGCACAAACACTTGTACGAACAGAACTTGTACGCATTGTACGCATGTATGTGTATGTATGCCTACCTACCTACCTACCTACCTACCTACCTACCTACCTACCTACCTCCCTGCCTGCCTGCCTGCCTGCCTGCCTGCCTACCTACCTACCTACCTACCTACCTATCTACGTCGTCTACATAGATGTCATACTATCTACCTAGATGTAATTTCTGAAGCATACACATCCCGTCGTAGCATGCGCATGCAAAGGTCTTGGACAGGGGTGCCCAAGACCCGAGCCCCTGGCAATGGTCACAATGATGTAGGGAATGACGAGGAGAGCCCAGCAGTGGGTGGATGTGTGCATGCGCTTGTGTCCGTTGTATGCATGTCGCTGTTTTCTATGTCTCTTCTGAACATACGGATCTGTATGTCATGTGTAGCTGAGTGCCAGGGAACATGTCACCTAGAGCAATGCCATTTCCTAGATGTGTTTTTTAAAATTTTACATAGTCGGCTTCTGGTTTATACTCGTAGGGCGTCCCTTGCAGGGCCAAGCTGGAAGTCTCCTCGCTGCGGAGGATGCCCATGGTGATTCGCCCTGCGAGGCTCTGCGACTTTCAGGAAGTTGGCCGAGTTGGCCCTGTTCCGAGTTCCGAGCACCAACCGACCTGCAAAGCAGAACCAAATCGAAGATGAAAGCTGAAAGCAGATTGCAATCTCGTCATCGCATCCGTCGCCCTCTTGACAAGTGTTCTGGCGTTATCCGAAAGTTAATCTCAGAGCTTGGGGCTGGAATCCAAAGCCCCCGCCGCTCTTCGGCGAGGTGGCCCTCAGGAACGGCCACGTGGTCTGCGCCAGGCTGCTGGCGGGCGACTTCGGCCAGTGGCAGGGGCTCTTGTGACTTTGCTGATTGGAAGCTCTTGCACACGTTGCGACCGCAAAGCCTGCAAGGAAGCTGCCACAGCAGCGGCAAGCTCTCCGAGAATGCTTATCTGGTGCACTGGGACGATTGAACCCAGATGGGCATCTGGGCGTCTGTTAAATGCGCGGGGCGTTTTTTCTTTCTGGCCTTGTGGCCTGGGTGCCTGCCGTGCCGTGCCTCTGTGAAGCCGAGGTCATTGGGCGACGTGGCGATTGCTCGGCACGTCGTGCATGAAGAGACGCAGTTGCTCTCGGCTCTGGAGCAGCAGATCCTCGGCGACAGTAGAAAGTCCCAAGTCGATCCTACGGCCGCCTTCTTGCAGGATTCGTCAGCTCCAGGACTTGTGCGGTCGCTCGGCCTGACCGGTAATCCGATACAGAAGTCACTTCTGGTCTGAGCCAAGGCTTGGTGGTTGCTAGCAGCAGATCACCACAGCTGCTACCTCGAGATGCAGCCGAAGCCATGTTGCAAAAGCACATGTTCGACGTCCAGGCGAGCGCTTGCCCTGATGAGCACGAACATGAAAGTGCTCCTGCTCGGTCTCGAAAAAACATAGTAGAGCCAGGCAGCGGCGGCTGCGTTTCGGATCTCTCCGCGAGAGGCCTTAGATGCCGCAGGGCCACTTGGCGGAGACTTGACCGAGGGCGAGGCGAAGCGCAAGCTTCTTCCGCGCTGCGCCACATAGCGAGGCTGAGAAGTGTCGACTTCCATCCTGCGGATCTTCAAGAGCACAGTGGGACGAGGACGGGTTGGTGCATGCTGGCACCTAGCGGGACCTAGCGGGCCTAGCCAGCGATCGGAGGTTATTTTGGGCGAAGCCTCCTCTCAGGACGCAGGCTGCGCTTGAAAGCGACCGAGCGGCTCCGTCCGTGTGTGCTTTGGCACTTGGAGTTGGAGTCCTCTTCGCTGCTTCTTCGGCAGCCAAGGCATCGTGTGCTTCGATGAAGTGGATGTAACGAAGTCAGCCTGCCGAACGCTGCTCTGCAAGCATCGGACTTGCGACGATTGCCTGGCAATGCACGTGAAGGTGCGCCCGGCAGAGCCGAGCCAGAGCCGAGCCTTGCGAACTTCAGAGGGTCCCAGGGTCCTTTTTTCTGCGAGGTTCGATTGGACGAGGGCGATGTGACAGGCGTCGTCTGCCCTGAGCCGAACTGCCGCGTGCCGATTTCAGAAGAGATCCTGCGCTTACTTTTCGGATCCGGCAGTCAAGCCCCTCGGCTGCGTTTGCATTCTCGAATGTCGGAAAGCAAGAATCTGGATGTAATTGAGGAGCAGACGCGGCTGGAGCAGCTCAAGACACTAAAGTTTGCCCGGCACCCCAGCGAAGAGGCAGCTGGGGGAGTGGGAAATAGCAGCAGCCAGGTCGACATGAACAAGAACATGGTGGAGAACTCAGATCTCGTCATGCGGAAGATCCTCTTTTTTTTTAAGGTGTCGGGTCGTGTCTTTTTTTTCTCTGTCCGAGTCGAGGCCTGGTGCCCAGCTCCTGGCTGTGGACGGGCCGTGTCTGTGCCGCGCCAGGCGGGGGAGCGTTTTCTTCGCCTTCTTGCGCGAAATTGAATTGCGCCCGTCTGATCCCGGAATGGCAGGAGAGTCAGAACGGCAAGTCCCTGTTCCTCTGCAGATCATGCCCTGTTTCATGTAAATACCTTATTTGTGGCTCGCTGAGGTCTATAACTGCGGTTTGCTCTTGCGGCGCCCAGTTCTGCTTCAACTGCAAGGCTTTAGGTGGCCATGAGCCTGCCGATGCCTCGGATACCTCGCACGACGACCGCCAACAAGACCAAC
Source organism: Symbiodinium sp. CCMP2456 (assembly GCA_905221635.1). NCBI lineage: Eukaryota > Dinophyceae > Suessiales > Symbiodiniaceae > Symbiodinium > Symbiodinium sp. CCMP2456. The sequence continues at coordinate 15,522 of CAJNDV010000731.1, forward strand.
CGTTCTTTATCTAAGGTTCCGTGTCAGCCATGGCAAGATTTCCTGGGAGATCTGGCGAAAGTCCGGAAGCAGATGGAGGACGTGGCTCCGTTGAGAACGTTTGCACTGAGTGTCGTCGTTTAGCCGGAGCCCCTTTTGAGCCAAGGAAACGAACAAGTGGTTGAGCCAAAACTCCAAAACATGCACCTGCGGAGCTAGCATCCAGAGAAATGGTGGCTGCAACCACATGCACCGAGACTGCATCACGAGCATACCAGCTGCATGAGAGTGAGTGAGAGAGAGACACAGCGAGAGGAGAGAGCCCTCCTCGCATTCTTGCATTTCGCTTTACACACATTCTACTGCCCGGTTGATGGCGCATCTTTCTTACACTGCTCACCTCTGCCTTCCTGGAGGATACCGAGTTAATAACTCGCTCCCCACCCGTCGGGGGCGCTAACGCGCGCCCTTTCCCCCAGCCCTGGCGAAAGAAAGAGAGAGAGAGAGAGAGAGAGAGAGCATTTTGGCTCAAGTCGGAACCCACCCCCGGCTTGAGCCACATGGCGTGACATTCTGGTTCGAGACGGTTACATAGAAGATCTTCGGTGCACAAATCTGTGCGCTCTCCTCCAGACCGCCATGGCAAAGGAGTACTACCACCTTCCCGCAGAGCTTCTTAAACAAAGTTGACTTGGAGAGAAAATCAATGACCAACCAACAAGCTACATGTTACATTTTGGGTAGGGGGGAGACTGGAACCTTGGTGTGGTGTCGTGCACGGGCGCGCCCCCTAGCCGGGAAAGCTGGAACCTTGGCCACCGCTGAGGGGAAGGCCGACCCGGCGACGAGGTTTGCGTAGCCGGCCAACCACCGGGGCGAACCAGAGTCTTGAATTAGGCAGGGTGGGCCGCTTTGTCGAGGCAGCGGCGAGGCGGACTGCATGCATTTCGTTACCACTCAGAGGTGTGTCACTCCCATGCACAAGCCTGGGGGAGACCGTGAATGATCGCATGTTTTTGGCTGCCGCACTTTTACATTTTTACAAGGAGGGGACTGACGAAATTTCAAGAACGGTGACCGGGGCACGCCTCGCCAGGCCACAGCGACGACGCCTGGAGCGACTGACGGAACCACCGCGACCTGCTGCA
>CAJNDV010000732.1:2922-16646 GCA_905221635.1 Symbiodinium sp. CCMP2456
AAAACTTCACGAAAAAGAAAGAAAAAACGATTGGAGTAGCAACCGATACACTGTAGAAAAGATTGAAAAGAAATTGTGGCAAAATTACTACTATATTGATGGCATTGATAGACCGTATTTGCGGTTTGAGTTATCTAGAATATGATTGTGGAACTACTTTTTTTCATTCCGTCAACACCGAAGTCACAACAAACGCACGTTGACAAACCTGTAATTGACAATATATAGAATTGCGCAACATGCTTACAAGTTGCCAAGCTAGTGTTTAAGTCATGGTAGTCATTCCCTAGACCCTAAACCCTAAACCTGGGGGGGAGGAGGGGGGACGACACAGAACAGGGGAGTCGGCTGGTATCCTCCACAACAAGCCCAGCAACGCACCACCTGCCGCGAACCGCTCCCATTTAGGGGTTTAGGGTTTAGGGGTTTAGGGGTTTAGGGTTTAGGGTTTAGGGGTTTAGGGGTTTAGGGGTTTAGGGTTTAGGGTTTAGTAGGGTTTACCATCCGCTGCTTTCCTCATCCACTGTTGGCGTCACCTTGACATCGCTTTTCTTGCACTCGCGGATACTGAAACTTGCCTCTTGGTCGAATTCAGTGCAAACGTATTGCGATAGGCACTGTGAAACACTTTCTTGTGACAACCCTACCACATCACACAAGTTTTCCGAAAAGCCCCTGCAGGAGCATTTAGAGCACCAGGTAAAGACATCCCAACTTACATTTCTCCTGTCGACAAAAAAGCAAATAAGTGTGTTGCCTATAAGACTTAGAATTCTGGTGGAAGGGACTTGGTCGTGTGATGTACTAACAACCTGCGCCACATCTCAGGCATGTCAGATGTGCATAAGCCTCTTCGCGTCGGCTCCCACTCCGCCCAAATCTCCAGGCCTTGAGCCTACGTTTACTACGTTTAGGACTTTGGGCTTGGTCTGAGGTGCAGAAGTGCGGCATGAGGGGCATAAGGTTCAAAGCTCTTTTGATTTAGGTTTTCACGCAGGTTGCACGCAATGCGGTCGCATTCTGCTTGACATCTGGGTCACGACAGCGATTGTCCAACTAGCCTCCGGTAATCCTCAATGCCAAGCCTGTCTTATAGTAGCGAGGAGTGCTCCTTGCAAAATCCAGAACAACCCCCACGGTTCTGGAACTAAATGAACTTTGGGTAGGGGGCCGCTATGAAAGACAAAGCACGCTTCAGCGTCCTGCCAGGAATTCGTGGAATTTCTTCCTCCTGCAGGCGAGTCTTCTCCAAAAAAATGACATGCTCCTCTTGAGCCAACACTTCCACACAAACCCTTAGCCCTAATCACATCACTTGACTCACTTGACGAAAATCTCAGCACGAAAGATGAAATTGGAGTCCTCTCTGGCACTGTATCCGCTGGAACAATTCCAAAGTCGTCGTTGTACCAAGCAGCGAAGGCGGCGATTTGCGCTTGGGTGATGCCCACGGTCGTGGTAATGTGCTGTGGCAGCTGTGCTGGCGGGAATGCCGCTGGTCCTGGCACCGGTGGCACTGCCGGGAATGCGGCGGCAAATGCAGGAGGGACGGGGCCAAAGCCCACGTTCTCTTTCGCGACGAGTTGGAGCTGTTCACCTTCTCCACCTGTTGCAGATCGGAGCAAGGCAGCTGCATTTCTGGCGTAACGGCGATGGTTTGCCTGTGCTGCCAACAAGGGCGCATTTGCTGCCGCAACTGCTCCCGCAACGGCTCCCGCAAACCATGGCGGGGGCCCCGCTGCTCCTGCTGGCAGATGTGCCACTGCCGGTGCTGGCAGTAGTTGTGCCACTGCCGCAGCTTCACGAAAAACAGCATCTCCCAGCTCAGCATCTGTCACGTCCGGTGACAATGCCTCCAGCTTGCGCTTGCGTTTGTTCTCTTCAGCCACCGTCGCAATTGTGACTGCACCAGCTGCCACGGCTGGTCTCCCGATGCCCGGCATGCCAACGTTTGCTAGCGGTGCAGATGCTGGTATGCCTGCCATGGCTGCTACTTGCTGAACACGAGCCAAAGTGCAACTGATGAATGCCATCATGATCTGGCAGTCCATGCACCCTAGACGAATGGGTCAACCTACCTTTGCCTGTTTAGGTTGTCCTTCCTTAAAAACTCAGGGAGAAAGGAGGGTGGGATAACCTTTTTGACTGTCTACAAACTTTTGGGTGAGAAAGGAAAGCAGTTCCGAGTAGTTTGAAAACTCATCAATTTATCCAAATCCTTCTTTGCATAAAATTATCTTCCAAAACTCTCCGTCAGCAAACTCCTAAGGAAAGTGGAAGGCGATTCCAAGTACTAGGAAAACTCTATAAACTTTCTTCTTTCCTTCCCATCAATATCTTGTTCATCCAATTCCAAGCGCACAGCACAACACAGCCAAGAACGGAACGCAACCCCTCTTTTGCGGCGGAGTGGACATGCGCCTCCAAGGGGGGGGAAGCATTCGGCCAGGTAACGATTCCCGGGCTTGCGTACTTGCTCCCGCCACCCCCCCTGAGACAAAGGTTTGGAAAACCCAACTCCCCCTCTTCACCAAGGTGTGGGTGGGTGGGTAACCAAAAAACTGACGCTTAGTCCTGAATGGCTTCAACACTCATGTGATTCAATCTGAGCCTGGGAAGTACATGTGCTGAGACTGAAAACTGAACTGAAGCAAACATCTCTGGCACAGTCAAACTCAAACTGGAAAACTGAAAACTTACTTTTGAAGCTAAAGAGTTTTCTCCACTGTTCCCCACCCTCCCGTCCCACCCAAAAGTTTTTCAACAGTCCAACAGGGCGAGCCCAGTAGAGCCTGTCTACAAACTCATGGATTCGTCTGCAGAAGCCTCTGCGCGCAAAGGTCCTCTGCAGTTGCTGTCTCGTGGTCAAGGTGAAACATAAGAGTTCATTTATGGCATATGAGCCGAACGGTCTTATACGCTGGCTTGTCTCTCGGTGACAAACTGTACAATCAGAGCTATAGTAGGCTGGCGACGCCGTGGCGGTCGTAGCGCAGCGCTGCTGGTAATCTGAAACTTGGAGTTGAGCAGGCGAACTCCATGAGCGCTGCAACAAGTCCTAGGACAAGTTCGGCAACAAGGAAAATACCACTCAAAACAAGCCACCAGTGGGGCAAATTTCAGCCATGAGGGAAAAATTGCCCCACTCTACTTTCAGATGGTCTCTCCAGTACTGGGAGGAAATTCGGTATGACCAAATGCCAAAAACATTTTGCCAGCGCGTTTGGATAGGGAAAAACCCTACCTGGGAGGGCAGGTTTGTGAAAAGTGACGCCATTGGTTGCTGCATGCCGGAGCGTGCAGCAAACGAAGGAGTCACTTGTAGACCAAGTTGCTGGGTATTGCACGCGTCACGTCTCATACGCCAGCTTGTTCCTCGGTGAGAAACTGTACAATCAGGGCTGCTGGTAGGCGACGCCGTGGTAGTAGCAGCGCAGTGCTGCTGGTAATCTGAAACTTGGAATTAAGCAGGCGAGCTCCATGAGCGCTGCAACAAGTCCTAGGACAAGTTCGGCAACAAGGAAAATGCCACTCAAAACAAGGCACCAGTGGGGCAAATTTCAGCCATGAGGGAAAAATTGACCCACTCTACTTTCAGATGGTCTCTCCAGTACTGGGAGGAAATTCGGTATGACCAAATGCCAAAAAAAATTTGGACCAGCGCGTTTGGATAGGGAAAAACCCTACCTGGAAGGGCAGTTTTGTGAAAAGTGACGCCATTGGTTGCTGCATGCCGGAGCGTGCAGCAAACAAAGGAGTCACTTCTAGACAGATTGCGAGGTATTGCACGGGTCACAAGTCATGGTCGCAGAAGACCAGTGATCGGCCAATGAAATCCAATGACTCTAATGAACAAAAGCATCTACCTTGCCGAACTGACGAAGAAAATCCTTGAATGTTGAGGCTTCGCTGTGGGGGTCGCCATGCTTGCTTGCAGGTACTCATAGAAGCATAGCTACAGAACAAACGGCTACAATCGCTAGAATGTGCTGCCGGCTTTCTCCTCGCCCAGTGTAGGCAGGCTTGTCGTCTCCGATGTCCCAGATGTCCTTGTCAACAGCGTTTGCTAAATAAAAGCTTCGTTGGTCTCTCTCTCTCTCTCTGCCGAGTCTCGATTCTGCACATCTACAGTGCCTCTTGCTGGATGCGATTCCGCATGAGCTAAGCCTATAAATCCTTCTTGCTGGCAGACAATCGAACTCGCAGTAGACCGGCCCCCAAGCACACTTGATCTGAACTTCGTCAGACGGGCTGCAGTCCACCGAACCACCGGAGCGTTTTGTCTGCTCGCACACGTTTTTTGGAAGCTATGTCCGATGCACTCTGCTTACATGCCATGTTTTAGTGATACCGGCACCGACTGCTGATTGCCTGTTCCGACTCCAGTCTAGTGGCGGAGCTGCACCTTCTCATAGTCGAGCTGGCGACACGTAGGCCCCAGGCCTGCGACACAGGAGTTCCCGGCAGCAACCTGGTCCGCAAAATGGTTCCTTTGTGCCTTCATGAAATCTTCTTCCTCAACGACATAGTCGGTATCCCTGCGCTTTGTGATGGCGTTGGCGAAGATCTTGAGCACCTGGCGATCCCGCAACCCGAGCTGTACAGAGATGACTCCGGACCTCGCGCCGATCCTGGTTTGCTCGTTTGGCAGCGGAATCTCGATCTGGCACAAGAGCGCCAAACCGGAGCGGCTTCATTCTACTTCATGCTTCACGACGGAGAAGCACGGCTCCATGACTTGAGCGCTGGTGAAAAAGTTACTGGGCCCTTGCTGTCAGCTGCCCAGTCCTTCCTGTCCAAGCGCCCTGGCGGAAGAAGCGAAGGGGCAAGGGTATCCGGGCGATTTGTGCCGAGGCCTCTCCGAGCCTCACGACCTCCCGTCCCCAAGCCGACCGCTGGCCGAAGCCACAAACCCCAAAACAATTCGCAAGCTCAAAAAAACACAAACAAACTAAAAGCTCAAAAAACTCCTTAGTTTCAAGAATTCAAAAACGCACCCCGCATACGAAGCAAGCTCAAGAAACCCAAACCCCAGACGTGGGGTTCAAGTAAATTGAAGGGTCCTGAGCCCCAGAGACGAGGTTTATATAAATTGAAAAGTCATGGAGGCGGCTGGATGTAGGATTATGGCCCTTCTGTCCAAGATAAGACTCGGTCACTAGCAAGGACTAACCTTCGGACACTTTCAATGAGCCTTTCCACATTCCTTCTTTGCCACCCGCATAGCTGGCCGACCGGCTCAGCAGTGGCATGGCTAGTCACGTGTCCAACCACATCCGAAAAACTCAACCCATTCAGCTACATACTATCTTGCTTCAGACGTGAAAGAAACAAATAAACACAAACATCACACACCCAACCACCGCAAGGTATAGGAGCCTCCAAGATTGCCGGAATGCCCTTCCAACTTCCACGATCAACATATCAGATGCTTGCCCGTTGGGCAAATCATGATTCGGCTCTTGCGCCTGGGGTTTGGGGATTCAGGGTATACCTTTGTGGGCAGGCTTGTGGCCTTCAAGAATAGATGCAGATCCCATGGGGCAAGTCGTGCAGCTCTATCTCTTCCCGGAAACTCCGGGGAGGGTCGGCTTAGGCTTGCTAAACAGCTGCATGGAAGAGGTCGAAAAACTTGTGAAGACTCGACCTGCGGACCGAAGATACGTTCATGCGCACAGCGACTTTAAATCCACAACTCACTCGTTTGGCAGGGGCGAGTCAGAAGTCTCGCGGCAGAAGTGTGAACAAGCAGCGACACTTTGACCGCGGCTCTAATTACAGCGGAAAACCTGGGACCGCAAATCCTAGCGTGAAGCGGCTTGCAGACTGTTGATTGTCTTTGCGAAAGCTAGCAACAAATCAAAAGGCCTGCATGGCGCCCAAGGGGGCGTGCCGAACTTTTAAGCTGGATCACCGAGAGCCACTATGCTGCGCAAAGGTGGTTCATCACTCACGTCAAAGTTAACCCACGCTTACACCGCACACAGCAATTGGTCAGGCACAACGGGCAATATTGACACTGGTACCAACATCTTTCTGACCAGTTGCCTTAGACGGATTTCGGCGTTTGAGTGAACTTTCATGAAAAAACAATCCCTTGGTAAGCTGCTCACTGAGGTCGCCCCCTTTACCAACCTTCGTGAAGCCATCAGCTAACTGACATCTCGTCGCACCCACAGCAGCCTAGCTTTGCCGGGATTGTCACGATTTCTTGTCGTGAGCAGCTGTCTCAAAAGAACAGCGTGCACGATTTTCCCTTTCTCCCCCACGTGCTGGTCGTCCTTATGAATGGTATCGAAGATACTCTTGCAATCAGTGACCATCGTGGCCGGAGCTAACGACTGCCATCCAGCATCTTCGACCGCTGACATCACCTTACAACCGAACCTAGTCTCACTGAAAGAACCTGAGCAAACCGCGACATGTTGTGTCCCATAATCGCTGCATGGGTTTCCGCAGCGAAGGATGACTCAATGACTCTGCGATTCGTGGAGGACTTCCAATCGATCAAATTCATGTGCACATGACTCTCTTGATCAGTAGCCAGTAGCCCCTTTCTCACAAAGCCAATGCCAGCACCCTTTTGAGAATAAACAAGTCGTTTATCGCTAGGCCGTTGAAGAATGTCCTCGCATGGTTGCTCAGCGATTTCCACACCAACACTGCTATACAACCCTGCAACATGATACGACACCAGTTCCGCGTCGGCACAGAGTGGACGAAACTCAATCTCCAATCGAGTTCGAACCACCCCTCTCACTGCCTTATTGGCCCGAACAAGGTCAGCCACACGGAGATCGGCGATCCGTTTCTGCAACTGGTTGCACTCGAAAGCAATGTCAGGCCTCGACTTAACAGCTAGCCACTGGAGACTTCCTACGACCGATCTATAATCAGTCCGCTCGACCTCGTTCGCTCTCGCGTCCGGTTCGCGAATCCTTTCATTACTCAAAGCCATGGGCTGAAGTCTGCCGTCGATGAAAGCGTTCTGACTAAGGGTAACACACACCTCATCACCCTTTCGCCTAATCCTAATCTCCTTCCCACAACAAGTGACCTCGCTCTCTTGATCAGAAACTTTCAACCATGTGCCAAATGGAAATCTTTTGTGGACACGTTCGGCCACCTCTTGTCTCCACTTGGGTCCATCATGGCACAACATGACATCATCAACATGGACAATCATCATTCCCCGCCAGGTAGGTTGTTGATCGCGAAGCATGAACATAGCCGGGTCTACCATGCTCTTGACGAACCCAAGGTGCTGCTGAAGGATGCGGGAAAGCTCCTCGTACCACGCTCGTGGCGCGTCTGGTCTTCCGTACACAGGCTTAAGGAGCTTAATGAGTTGTCCAGGCTGCATTCCCTTCAATCCTTGTTTAGGCTGTCGCATGAACATGTCAGGTTGGTCTTTCAGAGGGGCACCCTGAAGAAAAGCATTAGAGATATCTCCAATATACCAGTTCTGCGACCACCCAAAACAGGTAACCAGATGCAAAAAGATCATGGTTGAAACTCGTTCAATCGTCGGAGAATCTACTTGGACCTGACCAGTTCTACTGTCTGGGCAAAGATGGCCCTGAATGCATAGCCTGGCCTTGGCCTTTACCGAAGAGGCGCGCCGTCCGGTCCAAGCAAACCCGCATTCTTGTCTCTAAATACGTATCGGCTCGAAAGAGTGCGTTCTGGGCGCTCATCATCCTCTTCAACTTAGTCTTGCTCTCTGTCTTCTTGAATGACACTGCGTGGACTTGGGCCTCTGCTTCATGATGTTTCTGACGCTTGACCCGGTACGGAACATCATCCAAACATATCTCCTTCCGAGTCCGGCTCTGGAAGATCGTGATCAGCGCGGCGGCGGGTCCTCCAGGAATGAACTGGTGGTGATCCTCCAGTTCAGCCCACTTGACTTCCTTTTCGAGACACGTCCACTGTCCTTGATGGCAGGCCGCTCTGGAAAGCCCAAACCTTATGGGAAATCAGAACAGGGATCCCATGTTGGTCCACATGCCATCCGACTTGAGGAACCATGTTTGCGTATTCGGCACTCAGCCCTTCAGTCTCCATAGGATCGTCATGCATCTCGAGGTCCTCGGTCAAATCTTGACCAAGGGGCTGTTGCTCAACATCTCCCGGCTCTCCCTCAGGCCCATTCTGACCCAGAAGATCCTGATAAGTAGCCTCGGATGGAACCTTCCTGAAGAGAGCTATAGCTGTAGCTTTCTGAATTTCCGGATTTCCGAAATGTTTATCTCATCTCCAACGGCTTCCCTGAGGTGCTCCCCGGCAACAAGAATACACCTACCACCAATGGCCACCCACGCATTCGTGTCTTGCAGCCCAACCACATACCCAGAACCGTGCCATGAACTGTGGTTGTCTCCGCGCGTGCCTCTCGCTTCTCTCCAAAAGAAGACAAGTTGCCCTATCTTAGGAATGGGAATCTTCCGAGTTCGATTGTGAGCAGTCCTAACGAGCATCTGGCGGGCCTGGCTTCGAACAAACTCCATCTTAGCATGATAGCGACATCTCATCATAACCGCCACATCGTTTTCTCCTACTGAAGGATGCTACCCAGCCGGATTCCCGTTTTGATGGAGCTCTCCAAAGACCCTGGGCTCACGTCCGAAAACCAAAGCAACAGGGGCCCATCCATGTTCGCGGACTAGGTTCTTAGCCCAGCTCACCTCACGCGGCAAACGTCGCATCTCTTCCCTACCCACAGCATGTGTCTGACGAACGACGTTAAAGATCATATCCTTCACGACCTGATTGTGCTTGAGGTCCTCGAGGTCGAGACTTTCGGTAGCCAGCCAACCAAGCTTGGCCGCTCAGCTTCTCCGTCAGCTTCTGGGCCCTGTACGAGGAATCGATCCCCGTCGAACTTTCAAACAGCTGTCCTGTCGCTGATCACCTGGCCAGTTGGACCACCAACTAGTATTGTTAGCTTGAGGTCTCTCCCATTGGCCGGGCCACCAACCTTGACTATTCCACGTAGGACTACTGCCACTGCCATGCCAAGACCATCCATGCCATTGCCACCTGCCTTGCCACTGATCATCGTAGCTCCGAGCATCAGAGCCAGCACCGCCGTCGCTTGAGGGTGCCATAGCCGAGGCACCTGCATGCTGCTGCATCCCTGCTCCGCCTGCCAATGCGAAAGCTGGCAACAAATCAAAAGGCCTGCATGGCGCCCAGGGGGCGCGCCGAACTTTTTAGCTGCATCACCGAGAGCCGCTATGCTGCGCAAAGGTGGTTCATCACTGACGTCAAAGTTAACCCACGCTTACACCGCACACAGCAACTGGTCAGGCACAACGGGCAATATTGACAGTCTTGGCCATGTCTCTCCTCTAGCACATTTTGCAAGTGCCCCATCCCCAAAATATCCCCTGCCTGCTTCTAGATGGTCGGCACAAGCAGGCCCTTGCAGCCAACACAGGGACAAAACCAGGATTATCGCGCGCCGTGGCCTTGCTTGTGTCGAGTCCCCGTGATGCTCGACCTTGAAACAAATCGACACGGTGCTTGAGATGCTTTGATTCCGTCTCGCACGCAACACTCAACAGCAAACTGAAAAATCTACGTCTCTGGCATGTTGCCCCTATGTGCACGCAACGGATTTTGGTAGCTGCAAAGACGTTTTTCAAGTGAAACTCATCGCATGCTCGACTATGATTCAGCATCACCAGGCGATGTCCATCATGGGCTAATGGGCAAATGGGCAGGCTGTCAGCGTCCGCGTCCCGAGCTCGGTGAGCTTCTTGTAAGCCGCTGCGAAGTCCCTGCGAAGGGCGTGGTTGTCGTCGCTGCCTGTGTCATCAACTGCGTACTCCTCGAGTGTTTGCCGGAAGACTGGGTCCCACAACAATACCATGTCGGCGACAAGCATCATCTGGTTAGGGTCATCTAGACCTGATCCCCCCTCCGCTGGAGGGAACTTGTTCACATACTGCCGCTTGCCTGGTGCCGGTCGAAGCTCTTGGGCACCAATGCTGTCAAGCCAGGTATCACTGTGAGAAACCATTCGCCAAGGATCTTCGATCATGTCTGCAGCATACTCGTTCGACCATTTCGTCATTTCCTCTACCCATGGCCCTGCATAGCCAGAGTGCTCTGGGTGGCAGCGGCCCCAGAGGTGACCACCAGTCATGAGTGCGACGATCTCGCGGTCGTTGAAGCCCATACGGTAAAACACGTCGCGCATGTGCTGCGCAAGGTTCTCCCAACCCAAGATCCTGCCCTCACTGTCAAGAACCTTGTCTCTGTCGAACCCCTCAACAAGACCATACTCTGCATGCGGAAGGCGGCTTGATGCTTTGCCATCAATCACTGGGCCATCCCACTCTGGGCAGCCATTCTGACTGGGAGTGTCCACGCGCCCTGGCTTGAACTCGATCGATGGGCCACCCATGTGCTCGATGGCGACGTATGCTGCAAGAATCCACATGTCAGAGTACGACATCAGCGGATACTTATCTTTGATCGGCTGGAGGTAGTTGATCGCATGGTCCAGACCTGCGTTTTCTGGATCCTTGGACTCAGTGCCATGCACGAAACGCATGGCCGCACCTTCTGAGCCTCCAGTGTTGGTGTACTTTGAGTAGGTGCCCGACGAGTGCCATGCAAGTCGGATGAGCAGTGGACCATAGCTTCCATCATCCCAATTCGGATCATCCATCAGATGCTTGAGGTCGGCACGCACGGCGTTGTAGTCAATCTTTGCTGCAGGTGGGGTTCCAGAGCCCTCAATATTCTGCAAATCAATGTGGAAGATGCTGCCATTGTCGAACTGGATGGCGAATGCATTGCCAAGGACTGGTCCGACGACGACGCCCTGCGAGCCAGCCATGGCTGGTGGTCCGTTGAGGGTAACCCGCTGTCCAGGCTGGAAGAGCAACTCCTTTGTTCCAGTCGCGCGACAGGCTGTCTGTCCTCTTCGAAGGACCACATTTGGTCGAGGGGCGACGAAAGTCTGTGGCTGGAAAATTGAGGTAAGCAGCCAGGCGACAACGCCGAGAACACCAGCGGAGAGCAGCGCAGAACGACGCGCCATGTCTATAAGGGTTGACTGTCGAAAGATCTAGGGGCCCTAGTTCGTCCTCTCCTCCGCTTGGGGTAAGTATCCAAGTTCGATGCTCCAGAGACGGGGAGGTGGTGCTAGTGCAGATTGCAGTGCAGCCATATTCACGTGGGAGGTTGGACGTGCGAGAGACACCGTCAAACCCGTGGACAAGCCCTACACCGGACCCCCAAAAAGCAAACACAACGTATCCTTGCTGTGTTCCCGGCCGAATCACAGTCAGAGCTTACCACGGAAGTTCGCGATCCTGGCCCAGCAGTCTCTTTATGTATCTTTGCAACCCAGTTTGACCAAAGCTGGCAGAAGCAGCAGCAGCAGCAGCAAAGGCTGCTCACGGTGCGGCTGACGGAGTTTAGCAGCCTGAATCCGAAGGGAGCGAACATGGTTGCGTCTTCTTATTTGGTGTTTCCCCTGCACCGAGCCAGAATTATGAAATAACTGTTCGGGCAAGTGGCTGCCGGCGTGCCTGCTGCACTGGGTCGAAAAGCTTTCAGCCCCATTGGTCCTGACTCCGTGTCATCTGCTGCACATGCTGACAAGCAGGCAAGCAACGTCTCAATATCCATCTTGAGCCGAGCGTTCCTCTTCCTGAGCTGAGCGGCGCATCTTTGACGGCAAGCCTCAAGGAACAAACGAACAGGTGGAATGCTACTCTTCCGACTAACCAATGAGTGGTGATGTTGCCGACGCTGCGGCAGCAAGCCGGACCGAGACTTGTTAAATCCTGGCAGCTATACATGCTTGTAGACAAGAGACGACAACGCTGAGGGTGCGCACCAGGAACGTTGCAGCCGAGACGCGCACACCGCGACTTTTCAGCTGCGAGCCGACAGCTCACCGGCACCTCGACTGCATGGTGCGCCGTCGTAGAGCTAACTCACCATGATTGAAACATCTGCTGATATCGTGAGGCCTGCCAGGATTAGCTGCCCACACGGATGAAAATGCTTTGCTGCATCATCGCCATTCAAATCACTCTAGCTGATCCTCCCTGCAAGCAAAACTCAAGCGTCACAACCGGACCGAGGGTGGCTGGGCTGTACTGTAGGATGCCGTGCAAGCTCTGCGACCGTGACTGGCCTGGTAATCTCTGTCGCTTTTCGGGTTATTTCTGCCAACCTGCATGAACGTTTTCTCGCCGAAACCCCCAATCTCCATGTCACACTTATGGTGTTTGTCCTTCCACCAACCTCCGTCCGTGTCATGCTAAACCCGACGGCCTGAACCACCACGCCCCCGCTCCCCCCAGCCCGACTTCAGAACCTTCAGAAGTTGACGCAAGTCTTTGACCCTTTTTGCGCTCAAGCCGAGATCGTCTGTGCCTTGATGCGAGACCGCTGAAGATACATGTGATCTGGATTCTTGGCCAGTGCACGTTGGCACGGGCAGACGAAATCTATCGGTACCCGACAGTTCCGGGTCGAAGTGCCCGCCGAGCCCCCTCAACGGACTCGCCTGCAGCGCCGCCGGCAGCGCTGACGCACCTGCTTCTTGATGCGGTCAGACATGTCCCAAGCCTGCACGCCACCCAAGCTGAAATGGTCCGCGTCGAAGAGATGGTACGCCGATCGCTTGGAGAGCTGGTAGTCCCAGGATGCAGCTAGCCTCTGGCCAAATGCACAAAAACACGAGCCCGAAGGGCCTTATGAGGCCCCAGTGGGGCAACGAACTCGAGCTCCAACGTGTCAAGGCGATAAAACGGATGGGCCAACGATTGAGCGAGGCTGCGGGGCACAGAGGTGAGGCTCTCAGCGGTTAGGAGCTCAAGGGATGCAAAGTCCAAACAACGTGGGTCGATGGCCACCAAGCCCCGGACATCCAGGCCACAGGTGCAAAGTTGAAGAGCAACGCTGCGTGCCACGGTGACGCCGAAGCTGTGCCCACAAAGGATCAGTTCAGGGTTCGCCCTGCTCAGGATGAGCTGCCCTCAAGGCCGCGAGGAGTGGTTTGCACGGCAATCCGTTCTGAAGCGACTCCTCCACCGAAGCGAACATCTCAAAGCACCCAAGCTGGAACTGGCCCAAACCGAAGTAGGATGAGGCCGGGCCGGCCAGGCGGGCACCGCCTCCAAACAGCATTATCGAAGTCATTCGCGAGTTCTGGAACCTTCGGCAGAGCATGGCGGAGCCTCCGGCGGGGCGCACTAGCAGTGCTTGGGACCTTGAGACAGGCCGCACTCATGGTGCCGTCCGCACAGAAGCTTGGTGCATTGGATCTCTTTCGCTGAGGTCGGAAAGGAATTGGGAAGGATTCTGGCCAGTTCTAGCAAGAAATCAGGCCGGTAAGATGTTCTTGTAACAGTGCCGAGGCAAACATGACGTGGAGGAGCGATGTGGAAGCAGCAAGTGAAGCCTGCACTGGCCGGGTTGAACACAAGCTTGGCCATTGCCTTTGCAGCCACTCCCGAAACCTCAAGAAATTGAGAGCAGTTTGGGGAGTGTGATGCTCAAGCACAAGCACACTCACACCACAGTCCGGAGGGAGAATTTCGCTGGCGGAGACGAGGCTCACCCTGCAGAGGCTGAGACGGTTGGGGGCTAAGTAAAGCTGAAGGAGCTTTCTGATAGATCTAACTGCTCAAAGGAGAGGAGATCTAGCCCCCGTGTGCTTCCTGAGACGGGGTTTTGAGGACTGCACAAGA
>CAJNDV010000733.1:2378-16646 GCA_905221635.1 Symbiodinium sp. CCMP2456
TCTTGTTGAACTATAGGGTAACACATGGGTAGTTGTCAAAATTATGGTCCCTTTTGGGGTACCCTAAATAATAGGTGCCGTATTATAATAGGGACCCAAAAAGGGACCATAATTTTGACAACCACCCACATGCAGCCTTTGGGCAAGGAAGGAGCTGCGATCGGAGAGCGTCTTGAACATACGGTGCCAGGCAGCTTGTCTCTACACAAGGGGCAGGTTGCGGTTTAGGGCTTCGGGTTTAGGGTTTCCTTCTTCAGATCCAAACCCATATAAGCCCCTAGATCCTGAACTTTAAACCTGTGGTTGGTGTGTCCTGTCTCTAGAACCCAGAACCCTCACACTACACTTTTGGACCGTAAACATCGGTAGGTCTCTAACTTACCGTCCCTTTCTGATTCGAACACTAGCCACAAGGCCCTAGTACAGACTAGAGGAATTCTAGGGTTCCCATGGTTCAAGACTGCGGCTCATACTCGATGATGAAACACCCGAGTTGACTACTGGAGAAGGCTTGATGAGAACTCTTTAAGCCCAGCGATATCGCAATCCTGCCGTCGCTGGACCTTTGATGTTGCGGTGGATAGGATTGTCATAGCTTCAGCATCGCATGTGAGAAGACCACTGTTCCGTTGATACTGCTTCTGCTCTGTCTCCCGTGCTACGACTGTCGCCTGATATAAATTTTATAGGACCAGTCCTGCTCCGGTGTTATCCATTTCTGTTCGTTCTCGGGCGGTATTGCAAGTTAGCACAATGGTCTTCATATTGCTTGCGGGGGGGGGGGGGGGGGG
This sequence comes from Symbiodinium sp. CCMP2456, assembly GCA_905221635.1. Lineage (NCBI taxonomy): Eukaryota > Dinophyceae > Suessiales > Symbiodiniaceae > Symbiodinium > Symbiodinium sp. CCMP2456. Next base: position 3,170 of record CAJNDV010000733.1, read on the forward strand.
GGNNTGGGGTAGTACGGGATCTGATGTTGCACCTCTTCGCTACTCGGGCCGCTGTGGTCGTTCATAGTATAGTCGTACTTTAGCTTCTCGGTAGCATCAGCGCTGTCTCGATTAATGATGCGCTGATGCGATAACTCAGTTGCCTGTGTTTTGTTTCTGCTTTGTACTACAGCTCTGGACCGTTCTCACCTGCAGTGTGCGGGACCCGGATATGAATCCATGGAGTCATCAGCATGTCAAAGCTCAAGGAGCCTTGCAGCAATGATCTCCATAGGTTACATGCTCTCTGCTATCCGGAATCAAAGTTTATCACCACTGTTACTGTCATTTGCCACCAAAAGTACCTTTGTGTACCATTGATACTGCTATAATCACCCGCATCTGCAACCTAACGCAGACGTCCCAAGCAACATAACCAACCCGAATCTTCAAATGCCCCTCCCCCGCCTCAAGAAAAAAGCAAGACGAGAAACGAAGAGCAACCACACAGACGCTAAAGCTTAAGCCTCAAACGCATAACCTCAAGGTCCCATTGCACCAAAAGAACCGGGTTTAAAGCTACAAGTCAGTTCAGGCTTTAGGGCTTAGTAAAAGGTTAAGTTGTCAAGCAGGTTTAAAGCTATACTAGCTATACGTTGTCCGCTGCAAAAGCCATAGCCTTCGCATTTTCAGCCCCTAATTTAGGGTTTAGAGTTTAGAGTTTAGAGGTGTAGCCCTAAACCCTAAACCCTAAACCCTAAACCCTAGGCTTTAGGGTTAAAGCCTGAACTCGGAGCCCAGGAGGAGCCGAGAGTGGTGCCCGAGGAGATCGCGGGACTACCTGGCTTGAAAAGCTTGACTCTCGGCTTTTGGATTTAGGGTTTAGGGTTTAGGGTTTAGGGTTTTGGATTTACTTTGGAGGCCTCAAGAATTACCAATTCTTTTGGTGCTTCCTTATTATAAATAGGCTATAAAGGACCCCAAAACCCTATTCTAATTAGTAAGGCCTCTTTGGGTTCCGAGATTGGGGTTTTGGGGCTTCATGATTGAACCCCCCAACATTTAGAATTCGTCTGCAACTTTGTATTTTCCGGGATTCTTGACTATATTGATATTAAGACCTACCACGAAAGCCGACCCCTCACTGACTCTCCGAGTCTGGGGGTTAGGGTTCGGACTTTAGGGTTTAGGGTTTAGGAGTTTGGGTTTAGGAGTTTAGGGTTTGGGGGTTTCGGCTTTTGGGATTTAGCAAAGTTGCGCTTCAACTGTGTTTTGGGTTGAATTTCAGGCTTCGGATTAGTAGCTTGGGTAGTATGTGCTCAAGACTTTGAGTCGAGATATCGATTGAGTTGTCGTGCGTGCGAGGTTTGGGGTTCATAGGTAATTATAGAAGCACTCTACGAGGGGCTTCGTTTCCCCAGGAATGAACTTTTCAGTATGAGGATACCCCTAAACCCTAAACCCTAAACGAGCTCAGAATGGAAGATGGCTTCGGTTGTGTATAGTTGCTGACAGTTTCAAGGAGCTTGAGAAGTTGTTTAAGGGCCTCCAAGATTCTCGCCCTAAGCCCAAAAACTTTACAACCCTAAACCCTAATCCCTAAACTCTAAACCCTAAGCCGCAAGCCCTAAACCCTAAACCCTAAATACCCCCAAGCCCTCAAGCCGAAACCCTAGAACAGCCCAGGATTGAGATCTACGACGCCGTGGCGGACGCTTGGACAAGAAGATACAAGCCCTACTGTTGATGATATAAATATTAATTACCTTAAGGACCCTACACTATGGGAATTTTGGTATATTCCTTATTTTGGGTACTGCAGGATTTACGTCATCAATCGAAACCCTAAACCCAAACCCTAAACCCTAAACCGCACCACTGTGCCTAAACCCTGAACGTTGAGTCATTGGCCTTTGATTGTACGGCTCCTTTTGGGGCTCCTCGAGGGGTCCCTTTGAGGGTTGGAGATTCTGGGTAAGTTCTTAGGGTATACCAGGACCTGTAGGATTCCTTCAAAGCCATATAACCTGCAACACTTGAGGGTTTATTTCTTAAAGGGCTGGATAGATCCCTCAACAGGACCGTAAGAAGACGCCCTCAACCAACTAGCAGAGAGAAGTGCCTCGACATGCATGCGGGTAGTTCTCTAAATTGGGTCCCCAACAAAGGCACCCTTATATAAAAGAGCCTAAAAGGGACCCTATTTTAGAGAACTACCCATGTGAAGCCTCGGCACCATGGACGTGACATATCTTCAGGTTTCATAGTAGGCCCAGAGGAGTGCGTAGTGTCGGGGCCTTAATAACTGCAATAGGGTTTTGGGGGTATGTTCTGCTATAATGATAATAAGCCCCCCAAATAGTATAGGTAATTATTAAGGCCTCTATAGTAACCCTCTAAACCCCAAGTCTAAAGCAAAGTTCTGCACAGGAGATTCAGCCAACTGCCCCACCGGGCCTGTTAGCTGCCGAGCTGCATTGAGCTAGGTTGGTTGGGGTGTTTCGGGTTTATGACAACTGACAACTGTCGTTGGGTTGAGGATTTTGGAAGGTTTAGGTTGTCGGTTGTTGGAAGGTTTTGGGGCTTGGAATGTTTGCACTCCACTTGCCCATCAAAGCGTGAAACAGTAGGCTCAGAGCCACTGACCAGACTGCGGTGTAGCAGCGGAGTCGTAGTAGTCGCAGTCTTGGCAGTCGTAGTGACGCAATGGTAGTAGCAGCCACAGCAGCAGCTGGTAGCGGTAGCAGTAGGAGAAGCAGAAGTAGAAGTAGACGTAGAAGTAGTAGCCACAGGCAGATCTGTTTTGCAGCAAGAATGTGGAGCTGAAGTAAGACGACACAGGTGTCGCGAGGAGAATATTGCATCGTGCAGTCCCTAGAAAATTAAAACTACCCTGAAGCCTGGAACTCTAAACCCCATAAACCGAATCCCGAAATCCTAAGACCCAGGCCACATTGGGACTGCCTCACGGACGCTGCTTCCAGGGCCGGGGCATCATTTGCGTCACGCAGCGGCACGGAGTTCTGGAATTAGGCTTAGATTCCACATCCTCCTCAGGAAGTGTGTGCACTTATAGTATACCTAGGGGTTAGTTATAGGTATGTTCTAGTTGTGAGTCTCAGGGGCGTGAAGTTTGAGGGTTCATGTTGCGAGGTTTTTGGAGTGAAATCGTTTTGCATGTCCTGCTGAAGGCTCATGGCGTGGCTTTGGAGTTCAGTTTGAAAGTGCATTTAAGCTCGCTTGCAACGATCCTGTTCACGAATTCTGTGTCAGATTCGCTGCGGCTGCCGACCATCTTGCAGAGACCTTAGGGTAATCTAGGAAGCTGCTTCTTCCCTGACTGTAGTCCCTATGTGGCTAGGGTTAAGGGTTTGGGAGTTTAGGGTTTAGGGTTTAGGTACATAGTTAGGGTGTGTTATGTTATGTCTCAAGACCCCTTTTTTAGCTACTAATGGGCCCACAGCACGTTCAAGCCCTAAGCCCGAAGACCTTCTCCCTGGATAAACAATTACACAACCCATGCATCCTAAACCCCACCCAGCTAAGCTCAAAACCCTAAACCTTACAAGCCCTAAGCCCTAAACCCCTAAACACTAAACCCCTAAACCCTAATTCTCGAGGCCTGGGATTGTTGGGTTGAAGCAATCCTGGACCCCAAACGCCTCAACATCATGTGACAACCCCTAAGGGACAATGTGCCCACATAGTATATACATTGGCCCCAAAAATACCACTATGTGGGTACATGAACGCTTAGGGAATCTGTTCAAGCCCAACGTACCCTGCACCGTTAAGCCCTTGACTATTGCATCCTCCCAACTACCACGCACGCACATACACACAAGAGCACGCACTCTGCGAGAGACTTATTAAACCATCATAACCTTTTCTTCCCTACGAATGTAAAACCCAACAGCCGGCACCCTAAACCCTGAACCCCACACCCTAAACCCCAAACCCTAAACCCCAAGCCCTAAACCCTAAACCCTAAACCCTGGAAGCCCTATAAGCCCTAAACCTTCAACTCTACACAGGCATGGCGTCACGCTGCCATGAGCGCCCTGGGCACCGTGCCTCAGCCATTGGAGCAGCTGATCCCTGACAGGAAAAAGGGGGTTTATGGGGTGTAGGGTTCAGGGTTTAGGGTTTAGGGTTTAGGAGGGGATTGGGGGTTTATAGGTTTTAGGGTTTAGCAGGGAGTTTGGGGTTTATAGGGTTTAGGATTTTAGGGTTTAGGGTTTCAGGGCTGTTGGTTGTAGTTTCTGGTTTCAGCAAGCGGGGGGATCTTATAAAGGTTTAGGCATTTAGGGTTTCTGGGTTTCGGGTTTAGTGTCAGGCTGAAGAGCTTCTTGTGTCATATACGCCACAACTCTAGTCTGACTGGTAAGGCCAGTGGGGCGTGACGGTGTTCAATTTTGATCTCTACCCGCCAGCTATAGTTACATAAAGCCCCGTCGTCTTATCGGGCCCGTGTGGCTGCGACTTCCTAAGCCCCAAGAACTAGACCTTTCAATCTGGGTGTGTAAGGTTAACCCTAAAACCCCCAGCCCCAATATAGAAGCCTATAGAATTCACTATGCTATTTTGTTTTGTTGGGGGTTCCTCATTAAAACTATATACTATAAAGGCGCGCAAAGCCCTACTCTAATTATTGAGGCCCCTACATGCAACCCTAAACCCTATCCCGGTGCTGGCACCTGGCCAGAAAGATCCCGAAGTCTTAAGCTGAAGCCCTGAACCTCTCAACCTCTAATTCTAGGACATCTTCAGGTGGGCAGTTACCGCTATAGGAGCCTTGTAGAAGGTCTATATACCTTATGGAAGCCTTACAGGAGCCCTATATACCCTAAACTCCCCACCTGCAGTTTTCCTTTAACTAATATGGCATTCTGAAGAGAATCGGTAATATCAACTCCCCAGAGTCCCTAGGTAGTTATAACTGTCATCTACACCAAAACTGTGTTCCGATCACTAACACAGGGGCCTACATAAGTGCCAATACTATTTTTTGTGGACTCCATATTATACCAATCTTATTTTGGGGGGGGCTCCAGATTATACGTATGCTATAAAGGACCCCCAAAACCCCATTCTGATTAGTAAGACGCCTACATTACGGCCCCTGTCTTATGCTGCTGTGAAGTCTCCAGGCTATCCGGCTGCCTGAGCGGACACGAGTTTCTGTGGTTCACTTTTGGTGTGCCTTGGCGGTTCAGGGTTTAGGGTTTAGGGTTTAGGGTTTAGGGCTCGGCCTGACGACGACGACAATGACGGTAGGCCCTAAAGCATAAGCCTAGGGCCTAAACTGATGCCTCCAAACCCTAAAGTAAATCCTATACACAAACTGAGGTGGGTTGAGGTCGTCGATGTGCGACCGAAATTGAATTTGTCTTGGTAGCGGCGAAGTTTTTTTTTTTTTTCTGGGGTATGCTGTTTGAGGTGTTGGGCTTTACGCTCACAGGTCTTACCTTGATCCTCTCGCGGCACACTTGACTTCCTCCTTCAACCCGTCGAACTGCAAAGCTCCGTGCATTGCCGTAAACCCCTACAGAGGGAAGATGTGAATCCGTACACCTTAAACCCTCTCCCTAAACCCTAAACCGTAATCCCCAAGCCCTAAACCCCTAACCCCTCAACCCTAAACCCTATCCCTTAACCCTAAACCCTATAACCCCTAAACCCCTAAACCCCCTAACCCCTAAACCCCTAAACCCCTCCACCCCTAAACCCTAAGTCCGGGGGGAAGATGTCAGGTCCTGCAGCGGCAAGCTTACGAAGGCAACTGGCTCCAGCGACCTGGGCGTCGCGAGGAGGAAGAGCGATGGGTTTAGGGTTTAGGGTTTAGGGTTTAGGGTGAAGGCAACTGGCTCCAGCGACCTGGGCGTCGCGAGGAGGAAGAGCGATGGTATGTACGGTTTGGGGATTGTCTAATTAGGGGTTTAGGGTTTAGGATCTATATGGGGTATAGGGGCTTAGCGGTTAGGGGTGTCGTCGGGTTTAGGGTTTAGGCGGGAGTTTTAGGGTATTAGGGTTCAGGATTTTGGGGTTTTGTGCTTGTAGTACTACACGGACTCGCCCACGAAGATGAGACTCGTCACGTGGATTGCAGGCTAGGGTTACCAAGAGTGCTGAACCCTAAAAACAGGATGTAGGGTTTCGGGTCATATCCCCTGTTTCAAGGTATAGTGGTTACTCGAGTTTGGGGTGAGTGGAAGGCCCATGTGGCTATTGCCCCTACACCATAAACCCTAAACCCCACATCCACTGCTGTTGTGCCTACAAAGCGCGGTGGAGGCCTTCTGTTGTGCCGAAGGGTCCCAAACCCGAAACCCCAAAGCCTAAGCCCTAAACTTTACCTAACCCCTAAACCCCTAAACCCTAAACCCTAAACCCGAAACCCTAAACCCTAAACCCTAAACCCTAAACCCTAAACCCCTAAACCCCTAAACCCCTAAAACCCTAAAACCAAACCTATTTAGTAGAATGTAGGGCTGGGCTTTTATGTTGGTTTCATCGAGCAAGGCCTCGCGGATCCGACCAGGTCTCTACCCTGCAACACCCTCACCAAAGCCCTGTACTATAAAGCTGTAGGGAAAGCCCCTCTAAACTGAATTTAGGGTTTAGGTTTAGGGCTTATAGGGTTTAGGGTGTAGGGTTTAGGCTTTGGGATTTGGGGTTTAGGGTTTAGGATTTGAGGTTTAGGGTTTAGGATTTGGGGTTAGGGTCCATGTGCTCATATAATTAGTATATACATTGGCCCCGAAGTACCTACATAGGGCCTACTTTGAAGGCCAAAGTATGTACTATTTGGGTGCTTGGACCCTTAGGGTATAGTACCCTATACCTATCACTGCAAAATCCAATAAGGCATTATATGAAAGAGATACTAAAACTGTTTACAAGATCCCATCTTTATGGACGTGATTACATAATCCTACAAGCCCTATCCTAAACCCGTAACACCCCATACTCACTAGTCAGAATCTTCCCACATAGCTTACTATGAGTTTGTTCGAAACATAATTAACCCAAGCGCTAGTCTAACTCGTGAAAAAGATTCCCTACACCCAAAAATCTACGGCATCACATGCCCCCGCCTCCCTTCCGAAAAAAGAACAACCCTGCACCCCAAACCCTAAACCCTAAACCCTAAATCCCAAACCCAAAAACCACCAAAAAAACCCAAAACCCCCTGCGAGGACCAGATGCTTCTCCTCCTGCGCGCGCTGCATCCCCGGCGAAGCATTCCGAAGCTTCCTCTTGGCCCCTGGTCGGAGGCCCCATGATACCCAAAGGGTCCTGGGTACTGTTATGAGGGACACTTTCCCAAATCATAACAGCAATTCCTAGTATAGAAACCCTGCGTTGTGCAGTATAGGTACTTTGGTCCCTTTGCGCTAGGGTATGTATAGGTTTTTATGTATATACATGGTACTAATTTATGTGTGTGTATATACACACTCAATATATGTGTGTATGCATATTATCTATCTATCTATCTATCTATCTATCTATCTATCTATCTATCTATCTACCTATCTGTGTGTATATATATATATGTATATACATATAGATAGGTAGGTAGATAGATAGATAGATAGATTGATTGATTGATTGGTAGGTTGATAGGTTGATAGATTGATTGATACATTGATAGATCGGTAGATCAGATAGATAGAAAGAAAGCATGATAGATAAATATATAGATAGATAGGTAGAGAGAGATAGATGGACGGATGGATGGATAGATAGAAAGACAGATGTACAGATAGATATATATATATATATATATAGATAGGTAGAGAGAGGTAGATGGATGGATGGATAGAAAGATAGATGTACAGATAGATGGATCCCTCCATGGCTCCCCGCTCTCCGCCAGGGTGTGCTGCCGGAAGCTCTGGAAGCGGGCACCTGCGGCCCAGAGGTCGGCCGGCTCAATGAAGACAGGGTTTAGGGTTTAGGTTTAGGGTTTAGGTTTAGGACTTTGGGTTTAGGACTTTGAGTTTAGGGTTTAGGGTTCTTTGGGGCTTAAGGTCTACAGGGTTTGGGATTGAAGGAAGGTTAAGGGTGCAAGGTTGGGGGTTTTGGGGTTTAAGGCGTAGGGGCCATGGTTTAGGGCTTTTGTCGCCTTTAAATGCTTAAAGGCCCTAGACTCCTTAGAGGGGGGAAGACGAAGCTTTTATCTGGCAAGTGTTTTATTTTTGTTGAGATCCTTCCGCGGTTGAGGGTTTAGGGTTTAGGGGAGTTTATCAGGTTTTGCAAGGTTTTGCAGGAGTTATATGGGGCTGCCTTTGGGCCTGGGGCCTGGGTGTGATGGTGTTGATGGGCTTCAGGGCATCAATGAACCTGATGCAGAAAACTCCTGGTCCCTGGCTTCCTGAGATGCAACCAGCTATGCTCGGAATTCGCTTAACATCTTATACTAATAGTATAGCTGGAATTCGGTCTTGGGGCTTTTTGTTTTGTCGTAATATCTCGGAACCCCAAAATCGAATATACCCGGAATGCGGTCTTGGCGTTTTGTGTTCTGTCGTAATGTCTCGCAACATAACTGATGTTGTCATCAGTAGGTGTTTGGTTGAAACCCTAAACCCCAAACCCTAAACCCCAAACCTTAAACCCTAAACCTTAAACCCTAAACCCTAAACCCTAAACCCAAACCCTAGACCCTCAACCCTAATTATGGACCAGGACGTTCCTGTGGTGCTTCAGCTCATTCCAGCCCACTGGGGCGAGGAGGCCGAATACATGGCGAGGGAAGCACAGGCGCGGGCTGTTTTGCGGTTAGGGTTTAGGGTTTAAGGTTTAGGGTCTAGGGTTTAGGGTTTGGGGTTTAGGCTTTCGGGTTGAGTTTTGTGCTTTTAGGAACCGTGTTCCAAACGTGACAGCCGCTAAACCCCTTAGCCGGTAAACAAGCTTCACGCCCAGCATTCCCAAGCCTCTAAACCACATAGCAGCTCAAACTTAAGGCAAATCCCTAAACCCTTCAAGCCCGAAACCCTATAGTCCCTGAGCGCCCAAACCCCTAAACCCTAAACCCTATAGTCCCTAAACGCCCAAACCCATAAACCCTAAACCTAAACCCTGTAGTCCCTAAGCGCCCAAACCCCTAAACCCTAAACCCTATAGTCCCTAAACGCCCAAACCCATAAACCCTAAACCCAAACCCTGTAGTCCCTAAGCGCCCAAACCCATAAACCCTAAACCCAAACCCTGTAGTCCCTAAGCGCCCCAAGCCCGTAAACCCTAAACCCTAAACCCTAAACCCTAAACCCTATAAACCCTAGAGTCCCTAAGGCCCCAAGCCCGTAAACCCTAAATCGTAAAAGTGTCGCGAAGGGGAGCTCATGCCCAGACTCAGAAGCCCTCCGTCGGGGCTTGGTTTAGCGTTTAGTCGGGTATAGGACGGTAATTTAGGGTTTAGGGGTTTAGGGTTTAGGGTTTAGGGTTTAGGGTTTAGGGTTTATAGGAAATAAGGGTTTAGAAGCTCAGGCTTTAGGGTTTTGGGGTGTATGGCCTACGGTTTTAGGGTTTAGCGTTTAGTCGGTATAGGACCGTATTACCCCAAGGGTCCAACGGACCCAATAATCAGGTACTCAGGTTTCGGATAGTAGTTATGTAGGTTACTATTTGGGAGATTATATGATTATTACTTGGACCCTTAGGGTTAGGGTTTAGGGCTTCGGACTGTATTAGTGTTCAGTGGCTTCGGGTTTCAGCGTCTAGGGCTTACCTTGAACTACGAAAACCCACATTTCAAAGCCTACATGTCGTAGTGTCCATCAAATTTCAAAGAAATACCTACAACAAGTAGGTGATGCTAGTCAAGGTGGTGTTCGGGGGATCAAAGGTCTAGGGTTTAGGGTTGCAGGAGATCGTGGGGACGGATGCTACGGGCGTGCCTCTTGGAGTTGACTATAGTACGTCTCTTTTGTTTAGTTTAGGTTTAGGGTTTGGGGTTTAGGGGTTCGGTTTAGGGCTTGGGGTTCAGGGTTTTTGTTCGGTTGAAGGGGGGTGGGTGGAGGGGTGGGGGGCTTGAGTTGAGAGTCGCTGGCTCAGAGCTGGGGCTGTGAGGTTGACGGTGTGGAGATTGGGGTTTTAGCTGGTTTTCAACAGCTTGGAGAGAGAAATCAGTATGACGAAGCTAGTAATTATCCTGTCGGGCGGTACTCCGAATGAAGCTCCCTTCCCTCAACTTATGCTGGGGAAGAGAGAGAGAGAGAGATCTATATATATATATATATATTTCTGAATGTCTTGCCCTCAGAGCCATTTCTAGTTCGGAACAGTCCTACACTCCACGGTCATTCAACCCAGTCCGGAGCTCGGAGCACCCTGGCGAAGGGCGCTGGTATATCCACCTTACACAATGGTTAGAGTGATTACGGTTTTACTTCTAAGCTGTTCTTGCTCTCCTATCCCTCAAGTAAAGCAAGAATCCATAACTCGCGAATTCCACTTCCTTCGCCGTCCAAACCTTTGATGCTCGAAGCTGAGACTTCAAGCGACAGCGCCCTGATCCCTGAACCTGGAACCTGGAGCACGTGAGCTTCGCCTTAGGGCTTAGGGCTTGAATCCTCGAATCCCGAACGCAAAGAGCCCGTCGTGAGTGGGATCGATGTCAGTCTTACGGTCTCAAGCCACAATCAAAAGCACACGACGCAAGCCCTACACCCCTCAAGCTGAAACTGGAAAATGCTCAAGAGTTTCCCCTAAACCCTGAACCCCTAAACCCTAAATCCTCAACCCTATATAGGCCCCTAAGCCCTAAACCCTAAACCCTAAACTCTAAACCCCTAAACCCCTAAACCCCTAAACCCTAAACCCTAAACCCTAAACCTTAAACTTGGAACTCTAAAGCCTTCAGGATGGGCTCCATCATGGTCCAGTCAGATGCTGAGGGCAAGGCCGCTGACGGACTTCTTGCGTTCGACGCGTTCGGGTTGCTGCTACTAAACGGGAGTTTTGGGGGTTTTGGGGGTTTAGGGTTTAGGGTTTGGGGGTTTAGTTTCGGGAGCACCACTTGCAACTAGTACTAGTCTTGACACTACTAGCACGAGTAGTTGTAAGTTGGAGCAGTAATAGTTGTCCTGCCGACCCCTTCGTCTTCGTTGTCGTCGTTGTCATCGTCGTTTTTAGGTCGATGATTCCAGCTACGACGACGACTACATACTACGATTACCTCTACCTCTCACCTCTATCACACCACTACCACCACTACTGCAACTACGACGACGATGGCTACTACGGCGACGACGTCGACTGCAGCAGCAGCAGCAGTAGCAGCAGCAGCAGCAGCAGCAGCAGCAGCAGCAGCTGGCGCTATTGCTTCTGCGGCTTCGACGGTAACGATGACGACGGCAAAGACGACGACGAACAAAGACAGCGACACTACCATGCAATGGTGTGCTTCCTTGTCGTTTATTGCGACATTGAGATCGATGGCTCTGTAGCGTGTCATTCGTCGGCATTCTTAGATCCGACATATGCAGTATTCAGTATGCTACTACGTGAGTGAAAATGCTTTGTGGGGTTCCGGTATTCGGCAGACCTGGCGCCAAACCCCTGAGATTCTTTGACATCAGAGCCATAAAACCTGAAAGCCCTTAGAAACCAAAACCCCGAAACCAAAAACAAAAACCTTAACCCTAAACCCCTATATCCCTAACCCCGAAACCCTAAACCCTAAAACCCCAAACCCTAAGACCCTAAGACCCTAAAACCCCAAAACACTAAGACCCTAAAACTCTAAACCCTAAACCCTAAAACTATAAATGATGTCTCCAGAAGATCTAAGTCCTTGAGCATTTCAGGCCTGTGGTCGCCTCTCAGTGCTCCAGCTCTCCGTTCCCTTCCTGCCCTTCTTGCTGCAATGCGCTGCAGTTGAGGTTCTAGGGTTTCGGGTTCAGGGTTCAGGGTTTAGGGTTTAGAGTCTAGGGTTTAGGGCTAGGGTTTAGGGATTACTGTTCAGGAGTGGTGTTTAGGACACTGGTTTGAGGAATGAGGGCTTAATTAGTAAACAGGTTTGCCCGTGGACCATCCTGCACAGCAGGGGCCATAACCTGATATGTAACATAGGGGCCCAAAAAATAGCTACACTATTTTTGGCGGCTCCTTTTTATAATTATATTCTAATTAATAAGGCCCCTACACTACGTTCATGTAGTGTTTGGGCTTAGGGTTTGAGGGTTCGGGGCTTCTGGATGAAGTAAGTAGATCCATTCGTGGCTCATTATTCTTCGTGTATGGTCGAAAGTTATTTCATCCGTTGAGATACCCACTTCAATGGGAGAGTCTACTTCCAGAAGAAACCCTAAAACAACCCGTGAAGAGCCTTTACAGCATCCTGAAGGACTGAAGGAAGTCTAGAACAACCCCTTAAAGAACCCGTTAGGAACCCTGTTATGGAACCCTTAGAGCAACCCTCCAACAACCCGAAAAGAACCCTAAAGGAACCCCAAAACAAGCCTTTAACAAACCCTCAAAGGACCATACAGGAAACCATGCAACTGGCTCTAAACCCTTTTCCCTAAACCGTGCACTTTCCTTTCATAGAGGAGTTTTTTTTCTGGAGCTTCTGGGAGCCAAAGAGGAGAGGGTGAAGTAAGAGCTGTGCCAAAGGGCTGAGGGATTGGCAAGGGTTCTGCCAGGGCTTTGTGAGGTGTCTTTAACATTTTATTCTTCTGGTTTCAAGGTTGTCCTAAGGGCTTTATTTATACAGGGTCCAGAAGGGCTACAAGGTTTTATGACAAGATCTTGTCAATGTCTTTTGTTGTTGAAGTCCTCCTCCAGCACTCGAAGAAGTAGGCTCTATGCAAGGGGGGTTGCTCAGGGTTTGTGGGGCTCATTAGACATACTGGTCATTGATCTGGGCCGCTTGATTGTTGGGATGCTGGTAAACAACACAATACAGGTTCATCACCCTAGAACTCCAAGTAGACAAACAATACCTACTTTGGGGTCTAAAGTCTATAAAGGGTACCAACTTCCGGCTATGCGGAGTCTTAGGGTTAATGATTCCCAACCAATATTATACCCTAGTGCTCCTCCTTAAACGTCTTATACTATATAGTATACACATTGACTTTTTGGACCGGTCTTCTGGGCTGGCTTACTCCGCATCCTACTGTTCCATTCTATTTCGAGGTCTACGATATCATCACCAGTGTCCGTTCTGCGCGATTCCACCCTGAACTGTCCGCACCCTCAGCGCATTCTCCTTAAGCCGGATTTCATCTAGGTTGAACCCTTAACCCTAAACCCTAATCTCTAGGTTGAACCCTAAAGCATCCTAAACCCTAAGCCCTCAGAGCGTAGCTAAGGCAAGTCAGCAGCTCCTGCCCAGCGGGTGCTGATCGGCTCCACCCGCTTCTCAGCGGCAGCTTTCTAGACATAACGTTAATCTACACCACACTTCTATACCTTGAGTCGTACTATTAAGCATGTTGTCGTTTCAGGTACTGTAACCCTAAACCGAAACCCTAAAGCCTAAACC
>CAJNDV010000735.1:5165-16166 GCA_905221635.1 Symbiodinium sp. CCMP2456
GCCTTGTGGCCAAGTCCCAAGAGCCCATGCTTGAGCCCAGGGCATTTGGAGCATCAAGTAGGGCCAAGTAACGGACAGGAGTCCAAAGTTGGGAATCCTTGTAGCCCAAAACCCTAAACCCTAAACCCTAAACCCTAAACCCTAAACCCTAAACCCTAAACCCTAAACCCTAAACCCTAAACCCTAAACCCTAAACCGTGACCCTCCGCAGGTTGGGGTCCTTCCTGCTCCTCCGGGAGGCTCTACGAGGCTCCGCATCCTCCTCCTCGCACCCTCCGCACGTTGACGAGAGATCTCCCATCACGCAAACTGAAAGCAGCTCAGGAGCCAGGAAGCTTAAATGCCTGGGGTTTAGGGTTTAGGGTTTCGGGTTTAGGGTTTAGGGTTTAGGGCGAGAAGCTCGACAGTGAGGAACGACTTAGAAGGAGCATAACTCCAATTAGGATCCCTGTCAAGGTGCTTATAAGTCTTCTTACTGCCTACTTACTAAGTCCCCCGACCCTCCACGTAACGTCAGACCGGTGGCACGAACTCTTCGACGTGGATCTCACCATCCTCGTTCTCATCGAGTATCTCGAAGAGCTTCCATGCCTCGTCACTCGGGCGTCTTGGGGTTTAAGAAGGGGGTCTAGGGTTTAGGGTTTAGGGGTTTAGGGGCTGAACGGGGTTGAATGTAGGTGTCGGAATTCCTAATAACATTCCCTGACAGTCCCAATATGTTCACACGAAAAAAGAGCCCAGTTCCGAATGTTACGTATTAAGACCTCTATACTTAAGGGTTGAGGGCTTTTGGAGTTGAGGTTCAAAAAGTTCCCGGTTTCCCCCTAAACCCTAAACTCTAAACCCTAAACCCCTAAACCTTAAACCCTAACAACCCATAACCCTAAACCCTAAACCCCAAAAACCCTTAACCCTAAACCCTAAACCGTAAAAAACCCTAAACCCTAAACCCTAAAACCCTAAGACTGCGGTGTGAAAGCCGGGCCTTATCCTCGTCGATGCCCAGAGTTTGGAACAGGGCCTTCACCTCCGGATCTCCGAAATTCTCCTCGAACTCCTGGCGCTTTGGGTTTAGGGTTTTAGGGTTTTAGGGCTTCAGGGCTTGAGGGCTTTAGGGTTTAGGGTTGAGGGTTTTGGGTTGTTGTTTTTTTGGGGCCCTGTTCCAACTGCAGAACAGCTAGAAGTCCTTACCAGGCTGAGCCGACGTGCCAGGGTTTTGGGTTTAGGGTTTAGGGTTTAGGGATCAGTGGCTTAGGGTTTGGGGTGGTTGCGTGCTTGGTTGTTGACGTCTAGTGCGCTACCTCTATGGTTTTGCAGGTTGGTGCTCCAAACTAGAATTACAGGCCTCATAGGGGTTGAGATTGATCCCTAAACCCTAAAATCCAAAACCCTAGACCCCAAACCGCTAATGCAGGATGTGAGTGTTTAGGCTTCCGGCTTCTGAGATTCCTGGGGTTTGGCTGTCATGCAAGGCTTTATTGTGTTTGGGGCGGTTAAGATTGGACATGGCCCTATAAACCCTAAACCCTAAACCCTAGACCCTAAACCCTAACAACCCACAACCCTAAACCCTAAACCCTAAACCCTAGACCCTAAACCCTAAACCCTAAACCCTAAACCCCAGACACTAGACCCTAATAACCCTAATAACCCTAAACCCTAAGTTCTGCACTTGGGGGACCCAAGGTTCATAGGATTTCGAGGTTTAGGTGATACTGTTGAGGGTTTAGGGTTTAGGGTTTAGGGTTTAGGGTTTAGGGTTTAGGGTTTAGGGTTTAGGTGATACTGTTGATGATCGAAATCCTGCATTGCCTTAAAGGACACTATAGGGTTTAGGGTTTAGAGTTTAGGGTTTAGGGTTTAGCATTACCTTAAGGACCCTATGCTATGGGAATTATGGTGACTTCCTTCTTATGGGTAAGGCAGGATTTATATCATCAGCCGTAGGATTTTGAGGTTCAGGTGATAGTTGCGGTGAGCGCTTGGGTTTGAAGGCTCGGCAGTTCAGGGCTTGGCCTTTGGAGCTTGGCACTTTCGGCTTGGTTGTAAGGTCCGAGATTTCGTATAAAGCTTGCAACTCAACCAGACCCGGTTAACGATCTAGAAAACCTAAACCAACCTAAACCCTAAACCCGAAAAACCGAAACCCTGAACCAAGCTAAACCCCCAACCCTTAACCAGCCAAAACCGTAAAACTCTAAACCCTAAACCAGCCAAAAACCCCAAAAGCTCTGTCCTTTAGCAGGTCTCCGGAGGATCCTGAATTCTTCATAACTAGAAAAAGGCTTTGGGTGGTATAAGATGCTAAACTTGTATTAAGGAAAACTACTTGGAGGGTCGGGCGACTTCGTAGGTAGCTAATACGTAGACGTATACGTAACCTAAACGCGACTCTAATTGGGGTTATGATACTTCTAAGTCTATATTATGACCACTTACTAAGTCCCCCGACCCTCCAAGTAAGGGATAATGTTGACGTAGTTACTCAGTGCTTCTATGTTCAAGTCTTGCCTAAACCCTAAACCCTAAACCCTAAACCCTAAACCCTAAACCCTAAACCCTAAACCCTGAAACCCTAAACCCGAGGCCCCAAAACCCTGAAACCCTAAACCCGAAGCCCCAAAACCCTGAACCCAAAACCCCTAAAGCTGAGGCCCCTAAACCTTAAACCCTAAAGCCCTACACCCTAAACCCTAAATCGGTCTATTCCCTGATATCCAGTGTGCGGCTGCCGGTCCAGTATGGAGATGGTGTCCGAGTTGTCGGCATCGATCTGCTTAAACCTTGCTAAAGTTTTAAGATTTTCCGGCTTAGGGTTTAGAGGTTTAGGGCCTAGGCTTAGTGCTGTAGAATTTAGGGTTTTTGACTTTAGGGGTTGGGGCTTTAGAGTTCAAGGCTATAGGTCCAGGACCTGCGACGTTCGGGTGTTGGTCTTTGAAGCGTCAGGGCTTCGGGGGTGTTACGGTTTAGGGTTGGAGGGCTCAGTACACCCTAAACTCTAAAACCCCAAAACCACCCTAAACCCTAAACCCAAAGCCCCTAAGCCCCTGAACCCTAAACCCGAAGCCCCTAGACCCTAAATCCCTAATCCCTAGACTAAACTCTGATTGTTGGTGCTGTGTTTTTTGGTGTTTGGGGGCTTCGAGCTGGATCGAAGCGTCGTCTTCAAAAGGCTCACGGTTTAGGGTTTCGGGTTTACGGTTTAGGGTTTGAGGGGCGTTCAGCGCCCGATTCTGCCGAGGGTTTTCGTTAGGGCCTAGGGTTTTCTGTAGGGTTGCTCATGGTCCTGCCATTACAGGCGCCATGAACTCTAAACCACTAAACCCTAAACCCCCTAAACCCCTAGAGAATAAACCCTCTAGACTCTAAACCCTCTAAACCCCTAAACCCCAACCCTAAACTCTAAAACCCTAAACCTTACGACATCAGAGCCCTCTGGGAGGCCAGAATTTCAAAACCTGAAGCTGAAACCGACTCCAACTCACCGGGAAAGGCTGGGCCTTTGACCGAAAGGGGCTCAAGGGCTGATGTAGAGTTTAGGGTTTAGGGTTTAGGGTGGAGGGTTGATGTAGAGTTTAGGGTTAAGGGTTTAAAGTTGATGTAGGGTTTAGGGTTCAGGGTTGATGTAGAGTTTAGGGTTTTGGGGTTTAGGGTTAATGTAGAGTTTAGGGTTTACGGTTGAGGGTTTAGGGGTTGGGATTGAGCCGGTCGGTTTGATGTGGAGTGTTAAACCCTAAACCCTACAAGAGCCGGTGGGTATGCTAGACTGCAAACGGTTTAGGGTTTAGGGTTTAGGGTTTTGGCTTTTGGGTTTAGGGCTAAGGTTTAGGGTTTACGGTTTTGGGTTTGGGTTTTTGGGTTTCGGGCTAAGGTTTCGGGTTTAGGGTTTTGGGTTTAGGGTTTGGGCGACGGGGGTTTTGGTGCCAGGCTGGCTTTCGGAGCGATGGTAATGATGCTAAGGCTAACAGTGAGAGTAGTGCTGCCAGCCATGATCCTCCTATTTACCCTACATTAGCCTTGCGGGCTTAAGATTGGGTCGGAAAAACCAAGCCTACAAGCCCCAACCCTAAACCCTAAACCCTTGTAACTCTGAATCCAAAGAGCAGATTTGTGAGCTTCGTCGCGTACTCCTGCATACCGCGCACGCCGAAACAACAAGAAAAAACATACAGCATGGATCAGGAGATTAAAGCTTCGGCATTTTGGGGTGTATTTCGGGATTATCGAGTTTGTATAAAGCCCATACAATGCTTAGGGTCTGCTTGAAGGTTCAGGGGTGGCAGAATCAGTGACAGTGTCTGCATCAGGGTGAGGACGCGCTACTTGGAGGGTCGGGGACTTAGTAAATAGTCCTTCTGTTTACTTATTTAAAGGTATCACAACCCCATTTAGGATCTTCCTGACGGTGCTGGTAATACTGTAAAGTCTACTTATAACTTATAACCTAATTACCTTCTCAACCAGCTGAATCAGGCGCCGCCAAAACAATGGCTTTCTGTTGATGGGTCTGTACTAATTGACAATGAGGAAAAGGCCACCGCTGATGTTGAGGGCAGCACACAAAACCAAGCAAGAAACAGAAAAAGTGGGCTCTAATTCGTTGACAGGCCATGAGTCAATGAGGGTGCGAACCGTTGGGGCTGCGGCGGTGGGGCGAGATAATGGGAATCTAAGACTGCATCATGGGTTCAGGATCAACCGTAAGCCCCCCTACAAACACTCAGCCCCACACCCTAATATAGGCGCCTTAATAATTACCTATACTATTCTTGGGGGCTCATTATTATAATTATAGTATAATATACCACCAAACCCTATTCTAATTGCTAAGCCCCACACCCTAAGCCCAAATCGCTAAACCCGACACCTATCCGGGAAACTCTGAACCCGAAAACCTTGAAGTCCGAAGGCTCTAAAGGCATAAAGCCGAAACCCCCAAACCTAAACCCCGCATCTAATGTAGGGGCCTTACAAGTTAGTATAGGGGCCTTAAATAATTTCAATGGAGTTTTGGGGTATATTAAAGTATATTTATTATAAGCAACCTCCAAAATAACATTAGTAATTATTTAGGCCCCAAAATAAACATGATCATAGCAAACGAAAACCTGCTGGCCTACTAGCCAAAACCGACAGTGAACATCAGCTGTTGGCTCCTCAGTCTTTCGCATGTGGTCGACAATCAGCATGCCTGCATCCTGCCAGCAGGCTTCTACACAGGTTGAAAGCGTAAGACTCGAAGCTTGGGAGTGCGTGTTAAGCTTGAGGCGTGGGACTCAAAATCCAAAGCTGGGGTTGTAGAGTTTGCTAGTGGCTCTGAATTCCAACTCTATGATTCAACTCGGAAGGTTTGCAAGGTTTTGGAGAAGCGAGCTCTTGCAGGGAGGAAGAAAGCGTTCGGACAAGGATTTGTGACGGCGGAACTCCGGAAGAATCCGAACCCTGAAACCATAAAGCTTAAACCCTGAACCCTGAATGAAGCGCATTCACGGAGGTGCCTCTGATGCGCTCTCTATAGCACTCGAACAGAAAACGCCCGTCACCTGAGCTGCAAAAACTAACTAACTTTGTTCTGGTGCCGGCAGCCCCCAAATGGACAGGACACCACCGTGAGCCCCTCATATCAAAAGGGGGGGCAACCTATGACATGAGAGCAGAAGCGCAGCCTACAGCACGAAGCTAGAGGCCCACACTTGACAACTCATGTGCCCAACCAGGGTTTAGGGTTTAGGGCTTAGGGTTAAAGACAACCCCGCTACAGCCTTATTTCATACACTCCAGACACAGACACGAAAGAGCCTGGGTGGATAGGAAACAGAGCATTATAAAGCAAGCGAAAGCCTCAACTCACTCACGCCAGACACGGAGGAGCCTGGGTGGGCAAGCAAGAAGCTTTATAAAACAACCAAGCAATCACAACCCAAGCAACCAAGCTAAGCTCTCCAACTACCACGACACAGGAGTTCTTGAACCTGCGCAAAGAAGGGAAGAACCGAACCAGTCTTGCTCTTCGTCACCCAGCCCCAACGCGGAAGAAGACTGCAACGCGGGGTCAGAGGCCGAGCATCCCGCAAGGGGCTCGCATTGCACTCCCAACACATGTGATGCCACGTGCCTAAAGCATCGCACCACAAACAACGGTCGCTGAACAAACGCGTCGTCTGAAACCAAGCAGGACTCACAGTTGCGCCCAGGGCAACGATCCTGCAACCAGGGCTCTTCATCAACCCGACGCATATGCTCAAAGTCACAACGGCGAAAAGCCTGAATGTAGACGTTACCATTATGAAGCTGCCTCTAACCCTAAACCCTAAACCCTAAACCCTAAACCCTAAACCCTAAACCCCTAAACCCTAAACCCTAAACCGCTAGCCCGAAGACAAAGACGCAGCCCCTGCCTTTCCGAAGACCAGGGAGCAACTTCAATCCAAGCACGCTCTTTCAACGGTTTAGGGTTTAGGGTTTAGGGTTTAGGGTTTAGGGTTTAGGGTTTAGGGTTTAGGGTTTAGGGTTTAGGGTTTAGGGTTTAGGGTTTAGGGTTACGAAGCATCCGAGAGGAGTGTACGACACATCGTTCCAAACACAACTGCCTTTACGACGAAGCCGATAAAGAACGCAAAACACGCCGCACATCAACATGACTGTTATACCCCCCAAGGACGACAGCACGCCTGAGCTGCAACTAACTAACTAACTAACTAACTAACTAACTAACTAAGTTGCGGTGCCGGCAGCCCCCAAATGGACGGGACACCTCATAGACCCAACTAACTAACTTTGTTCCGGTGCCGACAGCCCCCAAATGTACAGGGATGCAAGAAGGAACTTGTAGACATTGACGTTGACCATCATGTAGACGGACAAGGCCAAGCAAAGGCGCCCATGCATGCATTCACCTTTTTTTTGCGCGTGTACGATTCCGCACACATGTATCCAGGTGTGCAGGTGCTCACTTGGGGTCTGCTTAGGTGCCATGGCGACTCTCATGACGAGGATTGAGCTGCGAACCCGCTCACTGACGGTTGGCGAAGTTACTACGCTGGGGCCCTGTTTGGCGGGCATACAAGCTTGACAAACGGAGTACTGGTTTGACCAGTGGACGGGCCTTGACTGTACTTCCGATAGAAGGTAAGCAAACAGCATGTCTTTGAAAGAAGCAGAACCCACCCTCCTGAAGACAAACAGACTATCCTCAGGATCGAGAGGTTATAACCATGAAATCCAGCTTGAAGAATTCATTCGTGAACCTGGGTAAAGTTTATGTTGAACGCAAGGGTCTGATTTGCCAAGGCCCGGGCAACGTTCAAGATGGCGAAGTAAATAAAACTGAAGTACATCCTCGGTCTTTTGCAACCCGTAGAGGCTAAGACACACCCCGAAGCCTCTACGTCGGCAGAGTGTCTAGGGACCGCGGGGCGGGTACAGGGGAGTATGTCGTGCGCAGTGTCGAGTTGACGTTGCAGGTAAACTCTCATTTTCTCTATGCCATAAAGAGCTACACCACTATACTCCTCGATGTTAGAGAACAAGGGCTGTAAAACCCGCTCCCCTTTCTATGTTGCAAGTCCTGGTTACATATGAGACGCCAACAACCCACGATCGTGCTCAAACCATTGGATCCTTGGCGGGCCATGCGAGCCTGAGGCCTCATGCTCGTTTGAATGGAGGTCCGTAGAAGTTCTGACCTAGATGGGCTTGTACTGAGTATCCAAGTAGGTACGGCATCGTTTCTGCTGCTTGCCTTGGTGATCCACGGGGCGTTCAGAAGGCTCGACAGAGCTTGATGATGTGGCGCCATTGTGCGTCTTCCGAAGGAAGGCTGTATGTAGGCAGTCTCACGGGTTCGAATTTGGATTTCCAGCCCAAGGTAATCTAAACGGCGACACACAAGCCCTACCCCCCTAAAATTTTGGTCTCGGGAATGACTTTTAATGCTGAAGATTCGGGAAGTCGCAACCTTAAACCCGCCCCGTGATCTATAGCTTAGGATAAGAAAGTTGGGGCGTTCTGCCTATATAGGGGCCTCTTGACGAAGTCACCCTCATTTCATGGATATTGGAGTCTCTGGGTATAGGGCATCATGGGGCTTAGGGTTTTGCAGTTTGGGAGTTGGCAATTTCGAAGCCTCAGCCCCAGGGCAGAACGCTGCTTGGCCAAGCAGCAAGAAGATCAGAACCAAGAGCCTGAAGCGGAATTGAAAGCAGGTAGCGGTTAGGGGCTCAGGGACTCGGGATTAGGGTTTAAAGTTTAGGAGCTGGGGACTGCAAAGTCAGCACCAAGGGTTTTGATAGGGTTCTGGCTATGTCTACGGGGGTTGATGGCGGCTGGTTCGGGGTTCGGGATTAGAGTTTTGGGACTTTGGGTTTAAGGCTTTGCGGCTGAGGGTTCAGAGCTTGGGGTCACGGCTTGTTCTTGGGCCTTAATGATCAGAATAGGGTTTTGGGCTCCTTTGTAGTATAGTCATAATAAGGAACCCGAAGGAACAAATATTGGTAATTACTTAGGCATCTAAACTAAGATCCCTTTTTAGGTCCCTGAACTTAATTGAGAGAACTACCCACACTACTGTGATTTGGATGTTCCCTGCCAAGGAACGGGGAGATGCCCGCCAATGCCGCCTCAACCTCGATCCAGCTGACGCCACCTTCACAGGATGGCAGCTGAGATTGAGGGTTTAGGATTTACCCGGTTTAAGGTGTAGGGTTTAGGGTCTAGCCTGACTAAAAGTAACTGAGGTTGGGCGTTTCTTCATTTAGCTTGACTAGAGTTTACGACAAAATGCAACAGGATGCGTAATCTCTGGAACAGCAGTAAATGTTATGTGCGTATAGAGTGCCTGGAATTATTTAGGCCTTCACGCGCAAATCTGTGTACGAGTCCACATGGTGTTCATGAACATGGGCATGGGACTTGAGGACGGGTAATTGGGCCATCTAAGATTCGAGCGTATGTGCTACCCAGGTTTACCGCAACGAAGGAACACAAATTTGCGGCCAGTTGTGCATGGTGAGTCCAGGCCATGTTAGGCGTCTGGCGTATCTATGTGCGGCTGAGATTAAGACTCTGCCAGGACGCAAGTTCATGGATCTTGCGCAGGGCTTACATGCATGACGTTGCCACATATTGGTTTCTTTCTTCGAAGACGAATGAGAACAGTCAAAACAGGAGAACGACAAAGCCTAACCAAGCAGCAAGAGCAGGAGCAACAACACCAAAAGAAAATAATAAGAGGAGGCAGCAGCAGTACTAGCAGCAGCAGCAGCAGCACAAATTGCAGCAGTAGCAGCAGTAGCAGCAGCAGCGGCATCATAATCATCATCGCCATCATGCAGAGTATAGTGTGATCACTTCCGAGTCTAAAACTTTGGATGGTAATAGTAACCCGTCGTGATATCGAGTTCGAGCATCGACGTTGATGGTGAAAGTCATGAGCCGTTGAAGTCTCTCGTCGAGAATACATCAAGATCGAGGCGGGCACTCGTAAGACAAAGGTGTTAAGACTTAAGATACCTTGAGATTCAAGGCTGGAGCTCCCCAGGCGCGAAACCTTTGACAGCCATGCAGCGATCGGTCAGTCCGGCCCATGCACAATTATCACGAAGTCATCATTCGCACCGAAATCCAACTGGACGAGCATGCGCCCCCTTGCAGCGTGTGCATCTATAAGGTATTTACTCAGCTGTGGAAGTCCTGAATACTGGACGGTTTGGTCCAGGAACCGAACGAACCATGCACCTGTCGGCGAAATTGCCACATATTTTACCTCAAGCTCGGTGTCCTCCAAAAGGTCGTCAAGGGAGCGGGGCAATCTTTGCCAGAGAGTGGACCCATCCACATACCTCAGCCAGTAAACGCCAGCTGGCGCAAAAGCGATGGCTTCCAAGGTTTTGCAGCCGAGTGCATTGTCAAAGGAATTTCCACACCGAGAGTACCAGCAGTTCCCCTTCTTGAACTGGACGAAGTAGCGCCCGCCGCTGCCACAGGCAACCAACGTGGGATCGTTGCCCGTCTCCGCTTCAAGCGATATTGAATCACTTAAGCCATCGGGAATGTGGAAATGTTGCCAGCTGAGTCCATCCTTGCCGTTGAACAATGAAAAGTATCCCGACTCATCGTGGTTGAGAGATACGCATTTCGAATGCCCCGGCGTAGCCATGTAATAATGCTGCACATGCTCATCTTCAAAGAAGCAGTATTCGTGATACTTGGAGGTTTGAACACTGTTTTGCCTCACGTCTTCCGGCCACCGGACACGAACGGATGCTCCCATGTTGGTTGTAGTAAACCTTTTCTTAGCAAGCTTACTGCTTGTAACCTGCACTTCTATTTCGTGCAAGTAGCCCTCATTCTCAAGTTCACGGAACACCCACAGCCGCCGATTGCCTGTATATGCAAACCAGCATCCATCAACCTGGGAAACGAACATTTGGGGAATGATCGACACGTCAATCTGCCCAGATCGAAGCTCTTCCAAAGTGGCGGTCACCAGCCTGCCACAGCTGAACCTGTGGCTGATGGAGTCATGGGAAAACCCCACATCTGACGGGCGGATTCGCATTGTCGCCAAGCAGACGATCGATGCCGAATATCGCGCAGCGGTCCCTTGCAATACCTCGACAGTCGCGTATCAATTTTGCCGCTTCACGAAGATAACGTCTTCAACTGCACCCGAATGCAACTCGGTGGTTGAACCTGCCGCGAAATAGCTGTTCAACTTGAGCCTTGCGACGGATCATGCTTACCATAGTAGCATCAAACCAGACCGAAGTCTAGAAACGATACCTCGTCCTGCGAGTAAATGTGCCTGATTTTAACAAATGGCCAGTGCAGTAATGTACCCTAACCCTAAACCCTAAACCCAACCCTTACCGAGGCTCTGAACGAAATCGAGCCCGAGACCTTCAGCCCGAGATGCGAGCCCTAGGCGTCATATGCAGCAACGACGACTATAGTGACAGCAAGCAGCAAGAAGAACACGGTTTTAGGGTTTTGGGTTTAGGG
>CAJNDV010000736.1:0-18821 GCA_905221635.1 Symbiodinium sp. CCMP2456
AAACTTAATAGTTAATCATGCAGAACTCTGGAAAGCCAGTGCCTTCTTGAAGCCAGCCGCAAACTGCTCTGCCGTGTGGTGTGGGAGCGAGTCCTCCGTACCACTGCTCAACATGGCCACCATGCTCAGCGTGTCGTCCTCGCCCATGAACACCCTCACGATAAGTGAAGTGCGGTAGTTGCCAGCTTTCCGTTTAATGATACAGATGTCCTCGCCTGATGAGCCTCTGTTCTGTTGGATGGCGACGTATGGAAAGCCAGCGTCTTCATGAAACCAGCCCCAATCTCCTCTACCGTGTAGTAGCGAGCGTGTGCTCCACACCATTGTTCAACATGGCCACCTTGCACAGCGCGACCCTCGCGCCCATGAACACCCTCCCGTGGGGTGAAGTGCAGTGGCTGCCAGCTTTCCGCTTGAAGATATCGAAGCCCTTGTCTGACGAGCCTCCGTCCTGCTTGTTTGCGCATGTCTGGAAAGCCAGCGTCTTCTTGAAGCCAGCCCCTGTACCGCGTAGTGTGGAAGCGTGTCCTCCACGCCAGTGCTCAACATGTCCACCTTGCAAAGCAGTGATGTCCTTACCACTTTGTGCCTCCCGTTGCTTGCGCTGGAGTAGGCCTGGATGAGAGAGCATGGGATGCATGCCAGCATGGTCTTCACGACCTCTGGCATGCACTTGTTCATCTGACTTCCGGCATGGTGTGGCTCATGACGTACCCCGCATTGGGTACTGGGGCTCCAGCTATCCGCCCTTGTGCGGTCTTCTGAGCCCTTATATATATATATATATATATATATATATATATATTTCTACAGCAACGGATATTGATCCAACTTATTAATGAATCATTCCTCGGCCCCGGCACGTCCTGGAACATGGCCCAATCCTTCTCCGTGTCGGAGCCGGGAAGATCTGGCCTCCATGGGCCCGGAGAGCCCTTGAGAGCCCTTACTTGGAGGTTCATGGGTAGTTATAAGTAGGGTTATAAGTCCCCTTATATGGGTTATAAGTATAGGTACAATGTATAACTACCCATGAACCTCCAAGTAGGGAGTACACACCTTTGGTTTTAGGGCTTCGGGCTTTAGCTTGGGGACATACCTTGAAGTGCAGCTTAGAGTTCAGGGTTTAGGACTCCTGATTCGGGCTCATAAGAAATTATACTATACTATACTACACCATACTATACTATACTTAACTCAAGGGGTCTAGGCTCTCTGGCAAAGCACGAAAGCTCGGAGTATGGCACGCCCATGCCTAGAAGCCTACCGCAGCCAGGTCGCATGAGGTGGATATCCACCTTGAAACCGCAAGTCTTGAGCAAGCGAGTCGCCCGGACTGCCTGGCACTGCCAGGCAGAAAAAGAACCCATTTCTGCAGCCTGTTCCGACAGCCTTCGCAGGCTTATTCTGTTTGACAAGCGGCTATGTCTTGCATTCTCCACCTACTTCCCTGAGTCTACGTCAACAAATCCACATCTACGCGCAAGCACCCACGTCGGAGGTAACGCGATCATCAACAATCAACGCTTCATCAAGCAGTGCAGAGCTCACGGTTTTGGGTGAGCCTTAAGCCTGAACTGGCAACAGCTCAATAATTCTGATAGGATGTTGGCGAGCATTATTGGCTGAATTATTCTACAGCTACAATCGGAAGCCAGGGGGTTTAGTTTTGTTAATTGGAAGTAGCAAAACCAAGTCCGGTCCCAGCTGCTGCGGCTCGATCATGGCCTCGATTGATGTAGGCGAGGATCGCGTCATCAGTGTGCTGCACGCCGATCTGAACCCGAGTGCAACCGTAGCGCCTCAACCGGCGAACTTCCGCAGGGGTGATATGGTCCGGCCGGGTTTCCAAGGTAAGGCCGATGATCTTTGTGACGGCCCTCTCGTTGAGGCGCTGCTCTTCAAGCAAAGGCCGACGCTCTCGGATCCTGGCTGCGTTCTCCCCTTTCTCGCCCAGCTGGCTCAGCTGCTCGTCAAAGGTGTTGGCAGCATAGAAGAGATCTCGGCAGAACTCCTCCTGGTAGTCTCGGGGATAGTGCGACCAGGTGCCTCCGAGCACGATAATCTCCACCTTGTCCACCGTGTGACCCTGCTTTGCAAGAGTGCCGGCCCTATCATAGAACTGTCGCACCGGGCAGAAATCGTTCTGATTAGCTCTTGCAACCGCAGGCTCTGTGCTCAAGTAGGACCGGGGCTGGCCGGGCTCGTCTGGGCAGTAGTAGCAGTCGTTGGGACATGAAAACCTGCCGGGAGCCGTAACTATCGTAATGACCACCACCCCAGAGTTCGAGCGCACAGCTTTCTTCGTCGTGGCTTTTTCGAAGAAAGGGTTTCGCTCGATGCGGCCGGCATCCCGCAGCCTGTAGTAGGCCCGGACAATCTGCGGCTTAGACAGCGTGGTCTTAAACTGTCGCCGGACCGCCTGGATGCGGCTCTCGTACTCTTTCTCTGACTTGAACTCCGGGCCCGAAAGCAGCGCCAGGACAAACTGCTCGAACGCTTCCAGATCCTCCTCACTGTGGGGCTGGGCGTGATATGACATCCACTCCTCGCAGCCCTGCTCGAAAGCCCTCAGGTGCTTGTCAGCAGCTTCAGAAGTCGTAACGACTTCCTTGCTGGGCACCATGTACATCTTCCCAAGGCGAGCTGTGAGGTGGTCATCCTCAACCGCCACCATCGTGCGCACGCAGGGCGGGGGCCCCCTTCGGGGGATGCTACGTGTGGTCTTCACAGGAAGCTTAACTAAAATCTCACCTCCCTACGTGGGGCAATTCGACTCTTTGCACAGCAGCTAGGCCCGTGCAGGGTTTTTTTGGCATGTGATTTCATCATGTCAGAACAGACTTTCAGTCTCGTCCAGTGAGTGCATGCGAGACCTTCCTACCAGAAGTCGATGCCTGACCCTGATGGAACAAGGGCCCGTCCCGCAGCCCGAGATTCTAGAGAGGAGTCGAATCACTTTTGCAGCCCACCTCTCGCTGCAAAAAGATTGCTGCACGCATCCCTCGGCCAGGTTTCCGACATATATTTCAAAAACGATTGCGATGGTTGCCCATTCCGAGTTTAGGACTTTCGATACCACATTACTACTATCACCAGTCAATCAGGTACTGCGTTATCATTATCGAAATTAGCATTATTGTTTGCTAGTTTTGCTATTTCCGTTATCTGCTAATTCAGATCATGCCCCGGGCACTCCCGTCCAGCTGGGTATTCTTGGATCGCAGCTCTGCCAGCTCCCCCTGGAGGGATTCCATCAAAGAGGTCTTGCCCTGCAAGGGGGAGGCTTCGGACTGTCGGGCCGAATGCTACCTATCTATCCATCTATCTATCCACATACCTCTCTATGTATGTATGTATGTATGTATGTATGCATGCATGCATGCATGCATGCATGCATGCATGCATGCATGCATGCATGCATGTATGTATGTATGTATGTATGTATATACACGTCGAAACAAAACATATCCAATCACAACCTTTTGATATGTGTATATATATATATATACATGTGTGTGTAGACATAGATATAGATGTGGATCATATACATATAGATATAGACCGATGAAAAACACATGCATGCCTAGAGGCCGTGCATGTGATGAGAACTGAGATACAAGGGGGCCTGCTTCGGCCAAGAGCCTGGAAAAAGCAAGGTTTGTGCCTGTTGCACAGCTAACCACAACCAAAAGACTCAGGGTTGAGGGTTTTGGAAGCTTAGGGTTTATGTGGGAGCTGGTTTCATGACGCATGAATTCACAGAGCGACTGCGGGTGCTGCACCTGCATGTCGAGGATCCGCTGCTGCAGGCTCTGGCGCTCTTGCGCCGAGCGCTGCACCTGATGCAAGTTTTCTGGTTCAGTATTGCGAAAGCTTTCAGAACAACTGCTAGGTCTTGCACAAGTTTGGAGAAGCAGTCTGCAACTGACTGTCACGGGCGCAACCGAAGCATTCCGGCGAGTGATAATGCCACCACTGATGCAGCTCTGTATCTTCTATTCGGCCTAGGAGATAGAGGATGTGGAGCCCAGGCTGCGATATCTATAGAAGAAAATCTGGCTGACTGGCAGAATCGAGGGCATTCTGTGTGCACACCACAGAACTACAAGCATGTCCATTTCCCTGAAATAACACCGCTCCTGCACTGCTTTTGGTTCGAACGTCCAACTCACGCCCTTTTAAGGGCATGTGCCAAGTAAGCATAGAATTGGTAGCACTTGCTATTAGCATGTCTATCCTTGCGAGGTGAACCCAGCAAACCCCCAATTTGTACCCTGAACCCCCAACCCAAAACCCTATTTCTACCTTCGTGCGACCTGATCCTTGCTTCTACCATTGGTGGCTACGAAAAGAGGCACGGCAGAGTGAGACAAATCAGGGTGCGTGCGTAGGATCTCAGAAAGTTGTTATATAATCATACGAATATGATACTTATACTATCTTATGTACTATGACAGCTCTTGAGATCCCTGACTGGATGATCCGGCTAGCTATTCGTTGCGAATTCCGGGTTGCAGACCCTTGTTTCGGGTGTGCTGTGGTGCGAATTAACGCTACACCGCACGGGGACACATGTCTTCGGCACTCTGCTGTCTTCGGGTCCGAATCTGAGGATTACACGGTTTGGGGTTTAGGGTGTTGGGCTTTGGCCATGTCCCCGGGTGCAAATGAAAATTCAGAGTGCCAGGCTCAGAAGTCTGAGTCAAGTAGACTATGACCAGCTTTGGATCAACTGTCTCCGCTGCCGCCACTGTCATCACTGCCACCCGAGTTGGCCCCAGAGAGGCCAGAAAGTAAACTGGAGCCTCCATCACCTTTCTTCTTGCGCCTCTTCCCGCCCATCTTTTTAGCCGTGCTCATGAACAACTTCTCCAGACGATCAAACCTTGCATGTAAGAAGTAATTGAGTTCTTAGGGTTATCTGAACGATCTTGGAAAACTATGCAAACACGGTTCTCTCCCGCCTGTTCTAAATCGTTTGAACCCCGGAGCCTGTCTTCCATGGAGTCATCCTCCTCTGGCCATGGCATTGTCGTTGCACTCGAACCTCCAAATCGCCGGATGGAGTCTTCGGTGACGATGTGCGAAGAGGCTGGCTCTACAATCTGAACCCCACCAGGCAAGCCCACATCACCCTCGTTGAACTCCAGTCGGTCGTTCAGCTTCAGGCCTGTGCAAGTAAAATGGTACGTGAAAGGCCCTCAGGCTCAGGATGTTCGGTCGGGGCCAGGGGGGTTTGATCCTGTGCTTTGTGAGAGCACAACAGGCACTGTAACACAAAGACTAGTTCGTTGTCCATCTAGCCTGGCGAAACAGAAGCCACCAACACCAAAGCCTCTTCCTCCTCCTCCTGCTGCTCATCTGCTCCTCCTCCTGCGCTCCTAAACCTTTCTACAACATGACAACAACGACACCACTATCTTTCAACTACGACAACCACCGCCAATGTCTCACTACTGGGGCTGTGAGGCTGTCGCGACCCATTGGCAACACCTGCAAATTTGTACATTCTCCGGCTGGTCGTTATCTTTCAAGAGATGCGTAGGAACCAACATGTAGCATGAAGGTCTGGAGCAGATGTCCGGGCTTGTCGAACATTGGGTGCCCGTGGCTTTTATGCAATCGTCCCCACCGCCTCGCTACGGCTGAACTCGCTGACACCATTGCATTGTGACGCAATGTAATAGTAACCCTGTCAGTAACCCTATACATGACCTGTCCAGCCTTTCAGGAATCTGGCCCATCGCTTGCTAGAGATCTGCTCCAACGTGCTAACCTCAGAACAGAAGCGCGTGCGGAAATAAAGCACGACGTGCCGATGCATGTGAGACCGTTATTATGTTAACACGGTTCGTTTCGCGCACTGCCGCCGATATGCGACGATGACTATGACTCGAATGACTTCAGTGTTCATGGGTATATGATCTTAGCAATGATTCAGCACCTGTGAGGCTGAAGTGGTGTATTCCCTTCCACTGTGTAACTGCTTTTGCTGCAGCTGCTGCGGTCGTTGTAGGTTATTGCGACTAGTGTGGGTGGCATGATTGTGAGCGTCGCTCGGCTTCTTTTAAGGCGTTGACTATGGGGGCCCTTTGAGGATTACAAGGATGATGTAGTGGTGAGGATGATGAATGTGATGATGGTGATGATGTCGATGTCGACGACGGTGATGACTGATTGACTGATTCATGGACTGACTGATTGATTTTTTGTTTGATTGGCTGCTTGATTGACTGACTGACTGACTGACGGACTGACTGACCGACTGATTGATTGATTGAGTGAGTGATTGGTTTGAATGATTGAATGATTGCATGATTGTATGATTGCATGAGTGAATGAATGCACGAACGAATGAATGAACGAATGAACGAATGAGTGAATGAATAGAAAATGACTGATTGACTGACTGAATGAATGAGTGAGTAAATGAATGAACGAATGAATGCATGAACCAACGAACGAACGAAAACGAACGAACGAATCAATCAATCAACCAACCAATCAATCAACCAATCAATCAACCAATCAATCAAACAAGCAATCAACCATTCTCAATCAATCAACCAGTCATTCAATCAAACAATCAATCAATGAATCACTGAACCAATGAATGAATGAATGAATGAATGAATGAATGAATGAATGAATGAACGAGATCATCATGATAATGAACCGCGCAAGGGCAACTGATCATGACTCCTGCACTTCGACGTGCCGCAACTGTGTTTACCCGTCGTCGTCGGGGCCAGCAGCAGAATTAAACACTGTAGCACAGAAAACACCGGCATCGTCATCATGCTTCGATAGAGACAATAAGGTTCTAGTCTTTGCCACCGTCACCGTCATCACCATGAAAATTTCAGCATCACACCGCAGGCCGTTGCAACCGCTGTCAGACTGGCATTTGTGCGCCAGTCGTCGTCTACGCAACGCGTTTACGATGGTACATCCGGAGTTACACACCGGCGTGGCAGTATGCAAGTTTGACAACCTCTAGCAAACACCCGTGCTCCAGGTCCCTGGCGATGACAGAAGCACGGTTCAGACGCGCGTAGCCTTGCATGTCCGTGTAGACATGCTGGTAGGCCTGGTTCAACTGGGCCACG
This sequence comes from Symbiodinium sp. CCMP2456, assembly GCA_905221635.1. Lineage (NCBI taxonomy): Eukaryota > Dinophyceae > Suessiales > Symbiodiniaceae > Symbiodinium > Symbiodinium sp. CCMP2456. The sequence goes on from CAJNDV010000736.1 coordinate 7,113, forward strand.
AGCAGGTTCACAAGGATTACCGACACCATCAGAACGAAGCCAATGATCACGATCATGATGCCTGCCTCAGCTTTCAATTCCTCGTAAGAGTCGTGTGGGAACATTCCCAAGGACATCTGCGTCAGGGAAATAAGCCAAGTGCTGATACCCGCAAACTCCCAGAGTTCGTGCTCTATAGCACTAACCGCGCTTGCGAAAGCGACGATCATGAAGGCCAGGGCCATAACGAAGAGGAACACCTCTGACAAGACTCTTCCAAAAACCAGTACATAGGCTGAAATATGCATTGAGAAGATGGTAAAGTCAAGCACCAGAGACCAGTATAATAGAATTGCGATGCAGGAGAAGGCAGAATAAAGTCTTCGTCCGTCGCCTTTGGCCGCTTCGCAGTGCGTGGTGAATATTAACGTTTCCTCCGTATTGGTGAACTGCGAGCACCACCACAGTGGCTCCCTGATGCACATGCCAAGCAGAACCCACATAAGCAAAAAGTTGCCAGCTTCCTTCAAGCTGAAGAGATACTGCGGAATGGGCAGGCAGCATCTCCGCTCAAAGGCGCGATTCTTGCAGTCTAGCTGCAAGAGTCTTAACTGGTTGTACAGTATCTTGCACATGCTGCCGAGGTAGATGAAGACACGACATGAAAAAACGACAATGTTGGACTCAAAAGTCTCCGTCGCATCGGGGCTCGACAGGGTCAGCAAGGACTGGCTCGTAACAGCGACGCAAAGAGTGAAAAGGAAGTAACATCTGCCGATGAGGAATTGGTAGGCTACGAGGCGGGTCCACATCAGGTCCGCTACCAGAACCACCGTGAACATGCTGATGGTGATGGGATTACCGTACTCTACAAGCCACTGAAGAGCCTGGTGAGGGTTTCCATCTATGTCTTGCACAAGGTGTTTCAAGTAGCAATTGACCCTTCTCGTGCCGTTGACGATCACCCGAGAACGCCAAATCAACCCCTCCAGGAGACAGTCCAACAGCGATGGTGCACTGGATGCCAGCTTCTTGATGACCTCTGGGTGTCGAGTAAAGAGGGCGTCTGCTCCGTAGTAGTAGTTGTCCCTGTCAGCCCGGATCGTCAGCAGGTCCTGAAGCATGGCCTGCGCACAGATCAAGCTGCCGGACTCGATGGCCCAATAGAGGGGAGAGATCGACTGCGTACCGACCGTGATCTTCAACAGCTCCATGGCCCTCTTGCCGCGCGGAGCCACTGAAATGGCCCTTCGAAGATTCTTCTCCACGTTGGTGTTAATGGCCTGCATGACAACCGTCGAGCCCTCCACCAAGGTCCGAACCTGATACATTTGAGCACTCAACGCAAGGAAGCGGTGGTGGAAAAAGGGTTTGTGAAGAATGAAGCTACGTCTCCACAACTTCAGGCGTAACCGAAGGCCCCTCACTGAAGTTCTCACACTGAGGTTAGGGCCATGATTTTTGCAATCAGCGTCAGGGACCATCGGAAAGCCGTCTCCGTCGTTTCGTCGGTAGTCACACCGCGGATCACCTCAACGGCTGCCGACACGTAGGGCGAGAAGAGCTCGGTAGGCACACCATAGCCCACGTGCCTTAAGCCAAGGCCCGAGAGCTCTTCCACCATCTTCTTAGGAGTCCGGTACATCTCCACAGTCATCTCCACGATCTTCTCCGCAATGAAGAAGAGACGTGTGGTGGACTGCTTGAAGAAATCTTGCCCGGAGGGTGCCAACTGGAAGAACCTCTTATACACATCGCGGCAATAGTTGGTCAGAGCCTCCTGGCAGAGGTTTCAAGCTTTCTCTTAAAATCTCCAGGCGATGTCGATCCGAATCGGAATAAATTAAGAATTTAAGAGTTTGGGGGCTGGTAAACTCCCAGTCAGCACAAGGACATCCCACTCCTCTCAGGCAATTAAACCCGAGTCGTCCCTGATTCGGAATCTCGTTTGAGTGCTGGCCTGTTCTTTTGCGCCTAGTCGCGAAGAAAAAATATTTTGTAAAAAAGTATGATGGAAACAGTAGCAGTACCTGGACTGGCAACAGGAAAATGCTATAGACTCGGTATTGTGTCAACGGGCCGCGGAGAACCTTGCAAGTTTGGTCCTAATGTCCGTCCCAATATGATGCGCAGCGGGGATTTCGTTCTTTGAGCCAGCTTCTTAGAGTGATGTCGCCATTCTGTCTCCACGCCCAGGCTCCTGCGAGAGGTTCACCAGGAAGCGCTCTATGGCCTTTTGCTGTGCACGCGGCTTGCCCAGCTGCGCTCGGAGCAGCCTCTCGACGTTCTCCCAAAGCCAGTTCCAGGCAACTTCATGCTGCGAGTTCCAATCTTTGGGCACGAGCGACCTGGGGATCGGTGGAAGCTTCTAGAAGAGCAGGTGGCTTTCTCTAGGAGCGCTTTTCGGGAAGAGGTCTACTGTATACACTGTATATCCTTCAACCACAGGTTTTGTATGAAGAGGTAAGAAGACTCGTACCAGATTCATAGCTCAGAGGACCTCAAGGAAGCCAGCATGACGGCCTTGAACTCGGGGAGGTTGATCTCACCCTTGCACTTGGCAAGATTCAGTGAGAGAACATCACATTCCTCTTGCAGGCGGTAGGAGTTAGCTACATTGCTCACAATTGGATCGAAGTACTCCAAGATGAACTTCATCCAGTTGCTATTTGCGTAGCCCATAACCGCAGCATTGAAGAGAAACATTTCATCGAAGGTCGTGGGTACCTTCAGAGCCGAGGCTTTCGTCGTTCCCTCCTGCCCCTCTTGGGTCTTCGCGAGCTCGTTTGCAGCTTCGGTTTCTTGTGGTACCTCTTCCTCTTCTTCCTCCTCATCAGACTTGCTGTCCAAGTCCTCTATCATTTCTACATCATTTCCTTTCTTGGCAGCGGTATTCCAACTTCTCTGCAGGATTCGAATCCGTCCTGCGTACTCTCTCCTGCAATGAATGTACGCGCCTCCCGCATAGGTCATCACTGCCGACAGGCCTAGGCGTGCACGCGTTCCGAACAAGGCGCCCAGCTCTAGGTCGAAGACTTCCAGTGTGGACTCCCGGAACATTTCTACGCGAGGGCCTGTGACATCCAGGTCCAGATGATTGAACGCGATGGCCTCGACCTCCTTGCGTAACCCCGCAGGGTTCCCTGCATTGATTATGAAGGTCTCGATACCGGCCAAGATGCGCAAGCCCATCGCGGCTCGTGGTGCTCTGAACATACCCTGAAGGTTTGGGGAGGCATCAAAGAAGGCCCCGTAAATCGCGTCGGCCGCAGCCTCACGCTTCTCAAACACTGACACGAAGCCATTCCATGCTTTTTGCGTGGCCGTCACCACCTTGGGTGGGAGCTCCATTTCCTCGAAGGTCTTGTCAATTACAGACATCCACTTCTTCATGCTTTCCGCTTCCTCTTCATCCGGCTCTGAATCGACGTCATCGTCACTACCATCCACCTCTGACGAGCCCGCCTGCGCACAGACGCATGTATGTGTTCTTGCTTAAGGAGGGGGTTTCTCTGCCAAGCTTGGACAGGGTCTCGGGCTCTAGGATGCGGCAAGACCCATAACACCCGAACCTCCTCCGACTCGGACTCCTCCACATATTCCGAGTCCTGCTCCCCTGACCCCGACATGCTCGTCTTGAGCTGTCAGAGCCGGGTCACAGAGCCAAGCCGGCTGCGACAAAGCAAAGCAGCAACGCCTCGGAAAACAGAACCAATGAAATGCTTCTTTGGGAAGTGACCATGGCAGGATCCCATGATTCCGAGCAGAGAAGTCGAAGTCATACCCTACACCGTGAACCCTAAACCGCAGGGGCAGCGTTGGTGCCTCCTGGTGCCCTCGCTGCAAGGTTTCACCTTGCTGCTCGTGGCGGACATGCGCTTCAAAGCTTCGCGCCAGACATCGGATTAGGGTTTAGGCGGTTTAGGGTCTTCTGTATTCCTACCTCAAATACCTGAGCCAGGGCCTTTGACAAAAGTGATACCCGACTCCAAACCACAAGTCCGAACGCCTCCGCGAAAGCAAATCAGACCTTCAAGTGGCCGAACAACAAAACTCCAACATCAGCTTGATTGCATCCACTTGCATTGATCATGGTTTTGCCGTTTTCGGTTTCTGGGGCTTTACTGCTTTGGTTTGTCTGGCTTTGGGCGTGAGGAGTTTTGGCGCTTTAGCTGTTAGTGCTTTTGCGACTCTGGTGCATAGTTCAGAAGCTTGAATAATCCCCATTGCGTTCATAGAACTATAGTCAAACATACCCCAAAACCCTCGTCTGACCAACAAGAACCTTGATAGGACCCTTGTGGAACCCTTCCTAAACCCTAAACCCTAAACTCTAAAACCCTAAAACCCTAGACCCTGAACCCAAAACCCTAAACCCAAAACCCCCTCACAGCTTCAGATCGCGAGCTTCTGGCTTTGCTCCGCGAGCTTTCTTTGTAACTCCGAGGCCCGGCGCTCCAGGGCGACCTGAAAGCCGACAGCTGGGGGTTTCCGAAAATTAGGGGTACCTTATTTTGGGGCCCTTATAATAAGGATCCTACTATTTAGGCTACTATATTAGGGTCCCCTATTTTCGGAAACTCCCAGCTNNGGGGTATTCTTAATCCAAACATCCAGGGAGTCGCTCGAGTTTCAGGCTCTGAGCTTTGAGCTTTAGAGATGCAGTTGTTGGCTCGTTTTAAAGCCCTTGAATCCGGTCATTAGGCCTTGAGGTTGCTGACAGATTGAAGAAGAACGGCAGTGGCCGCAAGACTCATGGCTCAGAATCGAAAAATCGCAGAACCGCGCCCTTCAGCTCACCCAAGGCTTCTGCTCAAAGCTTCCCATCTTCAGCCTTCATTATGCGTGTTAAGCACCTAAAACAATCAAAGAACAGATTTAAAATTCGAGGCATTTGCATGGAAGCCGTTGGGGAGCTAAAGGCTTCGGTTCCTGTTTGGGCTTGGGATCTATGGGGCTTAGGCCTTAGGGCTTATAGGGTTTAGGGTTCAGGGTTCAGGGTTCAGGGTTTAAGGTTCAGGGTTTAGGGAACCATACCATGATGGATTGCCGGGCCTTTGCGGTTGTGGACTCTTCCAGCTGCCGCTCGAGCTGCCGTAGAGTTCCTTCGGACCTCGGGGGCACCGAAGCGATGTTGTAATTAAAATTACTACCAGTACCGCTACTAGTATTCCTATTGCTACTAATATTACGATGGTTACTACTTCTATTGTTGATAGTATTACTTAAAAGGATCATGGGACGTAGTAACTACAGTAGGGTTATTCTTAGGGTAACTGTGCTCATAAATACTAAAACCCCAATTAAGGTACTTATAACCATACTTACTAAGTCCCATGATCCTCCAAGTAGTGATCTAGGTGCACTCCGGCGCTCTGATTTTTCAGGCACATCCTGCAGCGGTCTTCTCTACTGGCCCTCCGTGGGGCGCGAGGGAACCAGCACGAAAAGACTAGGGTTCAGGCTTGAGTCTTTAGGGTGGTGGGTTTAGGGCTGAGGGGAGAAAAAATCGTCTGCATGTGTGGTGCGCTGAAGTTGTCGGGCTTGAGCATCGAGTGTGAAGGAAGTTGCAGAGGTGATACGGGCTGGTTCCAACCGCTGGCAGGCAAGTCGGTCATTGGAGCCTCTGTAGATCCGAATCCACGTACCTGGTCGAATGTGCTTCGATCGAGATTGTGAGGAATTCTAGGCACATCGCTGGCAAGTTTTCTTAAGAAACACTGGCCCCTCACTGGTCAACCCCATCAGTTGCAGAAGTGGATGTTGTCAGTTTTCAAGAGGTAGTGCAGGCAGAAGTCTCGTGTACTCGAGATGCGCCAACGCTAGGCGTAACCTGCACTTCCCACTGCAAGTCCGGTCTGCCTCAAATGGCCGCTGGCATCTTTGAAGTAGAATGCCTGACACAGAGTTGCACAGGGCATGCGCCAAGTTTCTCTGCAGAAATGCATCTTGAATAAGGCCTCCAGGGACAGTGATGTTTTGCGACATACCACACATTTTGGATCATTTTGGCTGTTCTTCACTATAGATTGTAGGTTATACAGGTTATACAAGTTAATCCGTGATTATGCCATAAAACTATGTTTACTGACTGGAATACACGCCTCATTCTTCGTCAGAGTTTGACAAGTCTGGAGGCCAGGTCAGAAGATTTCCAAAAGAGGGGCGTGCCTTGGAAGACGTGCGCGATCTTCGCAGACGTCGTTGCAGAATCCTGGCCCAGCTCTTTCCCAGTACTGCAATGTGGACCAGTGGTTGATCGCTCGATCTGTTTGTACAGGCCATAATTCTGAATAACATTGGCTTCCCTATCATAACCCTGCTTAACACAAGGAAGAACTTTTTTAGAGAGTGTATACAGGGAACAGGACCGCAATCTCAAAGCAGGGACTATGCGCTGCACGGCTGTTGAGATGCATCAACAGCGCGCAAAGGCAATGAGGCCAGCGAAGTTCACCCACAAAGAATTAGTGATAATCCTGCTTCTACAACCAAAGCCGAAGAAGCGTGTGTGTGTGTGTGTGGGTCTCCGTGTGTGTGTGGGTCTCTGTGTGGGTAGAGAGAGAGAGATAGAGAGAGAGAGAGAGGGAGAAAGAGAGAGAGAGAGAGACAGACAGAGAGGGAGAGAGAGAGAGGGGCGCAAACTCAAGTACACCTGCACGCACACACAATCTACCTGTCTGTCCCTCTGGCTATCTGTCAGCCTACCTGCCTGCCTCTGCCTGGCTGTTCCTGCCCTTCTGATGATGCTGCCTCTTCTATTCTATCTCGTCACCATTTCATTACTCATTCATCTGTGCATAAACTAGGGAGACACTCCACCCCGAGACCAAAGGCATGAGCAAGAGCTGCGGCGCCTGAGGATCCCACGAAAGGCATCCTCTCGGGGCTTTCCGCGGTGTCCGGCTTGGGGCTTCGGGTCTCTGCTTTTCACTGAGGGTCGGTCGCAAGTCGCAAGTATTGCTGAAGCCCTTGAGCCGTCCTGCCCATCTTCTGCTGGGCAAACGCGATGTTGTCGCTGAAGATGTGCTCGCACGTCCAGCTTCTGTGCCAGCGCGTCTTTTTGCATAGGAGCAAGACATGGCAGGAGCAGCAAAAGCAGCCGGTGCAAGAGTCCCACGCAGTGACGCATGAGAGTCGGCTTTTCACTGTTGGAAGCGCCTAGCTGGGCAGCAGACGCCCTACCAGTGGCGTTAACGAAGGTTGTGCTGCGTCTGCAGAACCAAAACATGCATGCTTTGGTCCTGCTCTCAGCATGCACTCGAGTCGTTCCCAGCCATGTCCTCCCTTCAGGAGTCGACCCAGCCAGTGCAGCACTGGAGATTTGAATCTTGGACCTACTCTGTTGACACAAAGCACTGCAGCAATCTTCAGTGCCAGACAACTGCGATTGGTGGTTTCATTATCACACCGACTTAAAAGAAGCACAACAGCGGCCGCTGGCTGCTTCATCGAGTTGTGCTCAGACGATCTTTTCGAGAAGGAAAGCTGGCACCACTCCCTGCTAGCTCTTGGCATCAGGAAGTGGCGGTGCCACCTTACTGGTCAATCTTCGGAGCTTCGGTTTTGGGCCGTGCGAGCCTGTGAGCCGAACGAAAGGGTCGTAATAAGTAGATGTGCGGAACAATACTCATAAATACTCCTAACCTTAAACCTTAAACTCCTAAACACTAACCCTAATCATGTAATACTCATTTGCTAACCTTAAACCCTAAACTCTAAACCCTAGTCATTCAGGCTTCTATTTTGGATCTCTGCAATCGAGATGCATCTCCCACATAGCGCGGGGGTGCCTTGGCAGGCGCCACACCTGGCCGCTTCGATGCTCTGAAAACCCGAAGACCGGTTCAGGGTTTAGGGTTAAAGGGTTTTTAGGGGAAGATTTCTTTCAAGGGCTCTGTAGGGAGCTTTACAAGGGTTTTAGAAGAGCTTCATTTTCAAAAAAAATTGCAACCAGAAACCCTGCAACTCCAATGCCGCGAAGGAGAGAACATGAGATTGGGGGCGCACCGCAGAGGTGGCCGAAGCTCCTCATCAGCGAGTCTAGAAGTCCGCCGCCATGTCCTGCAACACACCCGAACAGTCACATCCGGACACAGTGGAAAAGCCGACTGAATTCAGTTTGTATTGAATGTTACAGTTATAGAGTATTATAGAGCTTGCCTGTACCAGTGTGCGGTTTGTGTCTTATATGTAGTCCTTATTCTGCGTGCTCAGCTTCAACTTCTATTCAAAATCGTTCATGAGGACAGCCTGCACCTTCAGTAGTCGGCTTTTTGGTTTCGGGATCAGCTTCAGGGTTCCTTTCAATGCTTTTCTTGAAGGGCTTATGGTTCTTTTCTGAAGGCCATGCTTGGGCTCCCCACGCTGTGGAGGCTCATAGCTCACGAGGGGCTTGGAGCCGAAGAGGGACACGATCTTGGCACGCGGTTTAGGGTTTAGGGTGCAGCTGCTACTCCAAGTCCGCAGGCGTTTGGCCCGGCTCCTCAAACAACCAAACCGCTTAAACCCTCTCAGAATCTGAAGCACTGGGTGCTCAGCCATGTCGTTGAAGTTCACGCGTCCTGGCAGGCGAAGTGACCAAGGGACAGCACCGTAGCTATGGCAAATGGCTCAGGCGCACAGCATTGAGCCTTCGCGCATCGGATCTGCTTTCTTCATGATGTCAGCCATCTGCAGCGCAAAGCTCACGGCTCTCCACAGACGATGGAGTCTATGGGGCGCTGGAGCGCACCTGCTCCTCCTCCATTCCGTCTGGTCCGGACAGGACAAGCAAGACCTGGCCAGAGGTCCGCTCAAGTCGCCCAAACGGTGTGAAACCGGCAAGAAACAAGGAACATCGAACAAATGCAGGAGACGACAACCAATCGAAGAAGCACAGATTCTTATTCTGCAAGTTGGACAGCCGCTGGAGATGCTACAGCGATGGTCGGCAAGCCGCTCTTGAATTCGTTTCGTCTGGGGCATGCGGCTTGCACGACAAATGCTGCCGGTTTTACGACAAATGCTGCCAGTTGTGTCCGCTCCCTTTTGCGAGTGCACTGCTCTGATTGCAAAGGCATGCAAAGGAATGCAAGCCGATTGGACACCTCCTGGTTGCAACTAGCAGGATCGATCACCCATCGTGTACCAAGCTTGTAAAGCCAGTGGCTGCATTGAGCTAAAACTAGCCCACTCCAAGCCTCTGAAGCCGGATGCTGAAACCTTCAATGCACTTGCTTCCCCGCACCTCTCGCAGCTGTTTCGTGGTGATGTGGCCGGTGCCATCATCCTGTCTCTGAAGCATCCAAACATTTTATCCAACCCTAGCCTCAGCTCTGCCCCACTGCCGTAGCTGCGACGGGGACTTTAGGCATGGATTTGTAGACATGCTCGTCATACGCTCATCACAACACGCTTGGACGGCTAAACTATGCCTCCGCATCCATGTCGCACACTTCCACCGGCACCAACAACAGCATCAATAGCTACCGCATACGAGTACTACCTGTACTTCACTTCTGCCTTGGCCTGCTACGAGGCGGGTAGGCCGCCACACTCTATCACCAAGCTCCGCTTACCACCTACCTTGCCAAACCCAGACCCGAAACCCTAAACCAGGTAATGTAGGGGTCATTATTAGAATGGCGACTTGGGGTATATTGTACCAGTTGTACCAGAATGACAATAAGGAGCCCCCAAAATAGAAGAGGTAACTATTAAGGCCGCTATATTGGCCCAAACCGCAAGGCAACAGCTTTGCACCTTGTCCTGGAAGAGCCGCATGAAGTCCTTGCACACCACAAGGCGGCGAAGGCTCAGCGGATCCATATAAACGACTGGATTTCCGAGCCATGTACTACTGCAGATGCAGCTGCTGCTGCATGTTTCCTCTTGCTGTCAAGACCGCGAAAACCCAAGAATTCTGTTGCTACTGGTAACACACACAAAGCCTCACTGGCCCCAAGTGTAACTTGCCAGCCTTCTCCAAGAGCTTTCGAAAAGCCTCGCAAAGCGGGAATTCAAAGGAGACGATCGCCTACCATACACATGTCCTATTGAGCTTCTGCAAGAGAGAGAAAGAGAGACACAGCATGATGGTGCAGTGTTCTATTCCGTTGAACCGCGACCCACGGCATGCAGCCGTTTCGCTCTGCGCCAGACCTGTATCTTGGGCATCATGTTGACAAAGTCGTCGTACGTGATCCTGCGGGAATGACCCTCAACTGACAAAACCAGATTCAGCGAACTTTAGATTCAAGCCCTGCAGTAGGTACGTGGGTTGAGGAATCTGTCCCACAAGCATCTGTCCTGTCAACATCCCTCACCTTGGCTTCGAGATCACTCTTGGGTTGGCTTGCCCTGGCTTGCCCTCTCGCTTTCTGCTGGCAAGCGGCCCCTGCGAAATAAAGCAAATTCGAGGCAGCCTCCACCTCAGCTCCATGCAATCTGCAGCGGGTTGCAGCCCCGGGCACAGGACGGACTGCGGCTTCCATGCTCATCGTGCTGGAACCGCAAAGCTGGGGTCGTAGACACTGGTGGCATAGCCCACATCCGACATGCCTGAGGCCGGAAAGGCATCAGGTTTCTTGCACCGGATGCTGTGCTAGTGGCACCTCCCAACAGCCATGAAGACAGCAATTCAGACCCACGATATGTTGTCCAGCCTAACGCTGCAGCACCCTGAATGCCAAAACGTAAACCCCGACCGACTGTTGCACCAAAAGACCACCACTTCCCAAGGACATCAACGAGGCAAGAGTCTCTAGCAAAACAACTCCCGAATCCTCAGAAGTCACCGACTGCAAAGCCAGGGCGCGCTGTGCCAGCTCGATAGAACCCCAGCTGGTGTCCTGCTTGTCAGGGACCAGGCTGGGTCACAGGGCGCCGTCTCCGTTGCTTGCCAGGCAAGTGGGTCCCTTTTAGGGCCCTTTTTATAAGGGGTGCCGTACTATGTTTTGGGACTTGAAAAGGGACCCTACTTTAGAGAACTACTCAAGTGATGGCTTACAGCTCAGGCGTGGAGATGCGTGGAGATCATGGGTTGGCAGCTTCATTCTGGCAAAAGCCCGTCAGTCTCCAATCTGGCTCTAGGGAACAAGATCGGTCCTTATCTGCATCGAAGTAGTTGAAGAGCTCCTGGCCATCGGAGCATCCACGGATTCGACGATGGGTGAGTTCATGCCCGAAACTGTTCCTCTTCTTGGTGCTTGGGAACCGTGTTGAAAGCAGCAGCGTCTTGACGTGCATCAGCAGATTTTACTGTCAAGTTCATCCCTGATGTAAACGCTCCTGTTCCTGATTTATGACCATTATAACATGGATCCTTCTGCTACGGTCCTTCAAGATGGGTGAATGGAATCAGGAGTCTACGTTGAGCGATCCTCGAACTGGAGCCTCTCCACTTCACTGGCCTTGTCCAGGATCTTTTCTGCCTCCGAGGCGAAGGCGGTTCGTCACGCTGGGAAAGCAAGGGGAGTGTGTGTGCATATATATATATATATCCGTATGTATACTATCTATATATATATATATACATACACACACACACATATATATATATATGTATACAGATATTTGTGTATACACATACACAGATTCAAATAGAGATCCAGATGCTGAGGCAGACGCAGATACATATACAAACACAGACGCAGACACAGACAGATGCATATGAACATACATCTAAGCCTACCTGCGTACCTACCTACCTACCTACCTACCTACCTACCTACCTACCTAGCTGCCTGC
>CAJNDV010000736.1:18921-30431 GCA_905221635.1 Symbiodinium sp. CCMP2456
CTACCTACCTACCTAGCTGCCTGCCTGCCTGCCTGCCTGCCTGCCTGCCTGCCTGCCTGCCTGCCTGCCTGCCTGCCTGCCTGCCTGCCTGCCTGCCTGCCTGCTTACCTACCTACATACATACATCCATGCATGCATGCATGCATGCATGCATGCATACATACATAGCATACATACATAGTATTACATAGCTACTTCCATGCATACTTCCATACATACATACATACATACATACATACATGCATCCATGCATGCATACATACATACATACATCATACATACATATACAGAAATGTATGTATATATGTATGTTTTATGTATGTCTGCATGTATGTATGTATGTATGTATGTATGTATGTATGTATGTATGCATACTGTGTGCATGCGCGTGTGTGTGTGTGTGTGTGCGCGTGTGATATGTCTGCTCTGACAGTGATAGTGGCTATGTGTATACACACATCAACATGGCTCGCTTCTGCTATCGTCCATCAAGACTCACGCTCTCCGCGGAACCGGCCTTCTTTCTGACCCTCTCGTCCTTCCCGGCGTGAGTTTTCGAATTCGGGCTTTACCTTTGTATTTTGGGGCTTTACAGGGTAGTAGGGCTTTAGGGTTTACGACATGAGTCTGCTTACTTCGGGGCTTGGGAGCTTCAGCCGTTACGCGGTTTGGGAGTTGCTTCTTTCAAGCTCTTACGACTTCAGGGTCTTGGGAGAGAGAAGCAGAGCCCGACTCTTCTTGCGTCCTCCAGCTCGATCTCGCTCTTCTGGAGCTTGCTTGCCTTGTTTTTCTGCTTCTTCTTCTGAGCCTGTTCCAGTGCAGAGCCTTTGGAAGTCTCAGAGAATAGGGGACCCACACAAATTGGCGCAAAAGACAGATTCCCCGACAAGAGAGAGACCCCCCTTCTGGGAAGCTTTGCAGTTGACCCGAGCCGGCCCCTGGCGACGTGGGCGGATGGCCTTGTACTCCTTCGCTACTCTTGTGATCCGCTCGTCCTGGCTACCAGCCTGCACATCGTCGAGTTGAGAGGCTGACAAACAATCATAGATAATGTATGGGCCTTAATAATTAGAATAGGGTTTTGGGGGCTCCTTATTATAATCGCAGTAGAATATACAACAAAACCCTATTCTAATTCTTAAGGCCCCTATATTATTCATAAATCCTTTTCGCATGCCTGCTGCATTGCTGCATCCTGCAACACAAGCCGCCCATCAGCACTAGCTCGTCGCCCACCTCTTTGGGCCTCTCGTCTATGGCACCTGAGACCAGAGCAAAGTGCCGAGCATTGCAGGGACCAGCAAACTAAGTGATTTCGGGTTTAGGAAACTAAGTGGAGACTCCAGTAAGCGTTCTGGGACTGTGGATTAGCCTGACTTTTTAAGCTCCTGGTATCCAACGAACCAACCGCCTGCATGACTGGAACTGTCGACTACTTTGACAATGAGAAGCACTCGCTCGTGGCGACGCGAAGCACCCTAACACCCGAAAAACCCTAAACTCATCAACCCTAAACCCTGAGCGGACCGCCAGAGGGAGTGTAGATGCCGTTCACCCCCCGGCGTCCTTCTCGGGTTACCTCCTGAGCAGCTCACAGCGAAGACACTTCGGAGTCGTGGGCCGTGGTTATCTAGGGGCCTCAATAGCTGGAAAGGGGTTCTGTGTTTAAAGGGTTCTTTAAGCTTTTCTCAGGGAATGATGGGCTACAGGGGCATTAACATCTTCTTAATGGGGCTTGGGGGTCCCGCGTAGTTGTATTTGTATGTTAAAGTAATAGTACCCCCTTATCGTTACTGAAAAAGTCTAGTATAAGATGTAAGGGAAACCGCCTGCAACAATGTGTTGATGATCTAAATCCTGCGTTGCCCATCTATAAGGAACAAACCATAATTCCCATAGTTTAGGGTCCTTAAGATAGCGCAGGATGTATATCATCAGCAGTCTTGCTCTTTTGAGTCGGCCCGGTTGGCAGCAAGTCGGCCTTGAAGGCTCGCTTCAACTCGGTGTCTTCCAAGAGCACTGACTCTGCTTGCAGCCTGCAGTGGCTTAGGGCTTAAGTTTGGGGTTTGAGGTTTTGGGCTTATGGGTTTAGAGTGTAGGCTTTGGGGTTTTAGGATGTAGGGTGTGGGGTTTTGGGATGTTTTAGGGCTCAGGGCTTGAGAACAGACTCGCAGCAGTCTGAGCAGTCTTAGTTAGCAACCCACCCGAGCTAAGCCCCACGCGCTGTCTTCCCGACGACTTCGTTGGGGTCATAGAGCTGGCAGAAGCAGCAATTGACATTGTGCAGGGGTAGGGCGGCTGCATGATAAGAGGAAGAAAAGACTGTCTTGCTCTGGGTCATCAAGATACAAACGCAGACTACCACGAGACATGGAACTCTGAAGAAGACGTCTTTGCAGGGCTTGAATGTTACAAGTGGGAGAAGCAAGAGATGGCAAGAGAGCTGAGATCAACACCAGGCTTTCAAACAAGCCTTACAAAAGAGCCCGCGACGCCGAGATGACTCGTCATTCCAACTCAGACTACCCGGCAGAGCGCCTGAGAGTGTCTGCGATTCGATGGTTTGTTCTTGTCGGCCATGCTTCAGACGGACATGGCACAGGGACGGAGGGGTGCGCATCGATCGAGGGCGCAAGTGGCGAAGCCTTCCAAGGCCTAAGTTCCTCCTGCTTCGGGTGTTGGGCTCAGAAAAGAGAGCGTGAGTCTCAAGCTTGGCAGTCGCCCATGAAACGGGGTGGATTAGTGCGTTTGCTCCTGATTGCCAACTCTGCCATGCTATGCATGAGCTACGAGATTCTGCTTTGCATCATTGGACACTGGACGCTGCGGACATGAACGTACGCTGGCATGTATCCCATGGCCCAACCCCAACACATCTTTGTGCATGCTCACGTTTGGGGCATCGGAGCCTTTGGCGGGTAGAAGTACCTCAGGCTTGTCCAACAGAATGTATGGTTCACCTACATCGCCATTGCCGAACGGAGTCGTTACTACCGCGCTCAAGTGCAGCCAGCGAGCCAGCACCGTATCCGTTCTGCCTGTAACTGCGCGAACATGCGCGAACAATGGAAAGACAGGCACAGCATAGTAGCAGAGGAGACCAGTAGCACAGTGCTGCAGCCTCGTCCATGTAGTTTTGCACCACACTGTCCGGCAGAGACCGCAGATATGACAGCAGCCTTGGCAAGTCTGTGCTGGCGCTGTCAGCAAGCGACCCCCTCCATCTCAAGTCTCAGCATCCTCTCCATGTCCTTTCATTCTCCAGCCAAGTCACTGCGGCCCAATCTGCGTCGAGGGCCACTTGATCACAAAGCGCGTAACATCCAGGAAATCCTGTGGCTTTTCTTCGTGCTCAAGTCTTTCAAATCACACACCATGGCGACTGACTAAGTCGCAGCTGTCCTCGAATGGCAACTCCCACTTGTCAGAGATCATCACCGGGATGCACCCGGCAAAGATCACCTCCGACGGAGACTGGTTATAACCTGAACCTGTACCGATCGCACCCAAATGGACGGCACCTCGAAGAAGCGCAGTGACCACCCAGACTTGCCTGCAAGCGGCACTCGCGGAGCCCATGACCATAACATGCGGGCCTGACTAATTAGAACAGGGTCTTGGGGTACGTTCCACTATCGAAATATAATATAAGGCATCCCCTTAAAACTTGTATTGATAATTCTAGTTAAGCCCCTATCCTAAAGAGATAGAGGCTTCAGTAGAACCTAGGGATCAGAAGAGGCTGCCGTGCCTCGCGGGACGAAGCAGAACCGGGAATCTCCATACGCTTCATGCATCACCTGAAGCTTCCAGAGGAGGATTCCACTAGGTTTACTAGGTTTAGAGTTTTGGGCCCCGAAACCCTATACGCTAGGGTTTAGGGTTTAGGGTATCTCTTCCACAAAAATCCGCGAGGGTGGAAGAAAGGAGCATCAGCCTCCAAGGTAGCGCCATCCCCGAACTTCAAGTCCTCCGTACCTGCACCACTTGGGCACACACCGCAACCCATGGCTGGGTTTTGGGTTTAGGGTTTAGGGTTCTGGAGAAGGCTTGGGTTCAGGTGACAGGAGGACACTTTAGGATGCAGGGGCTGTCAGTTTCAGCAGTTCAACATACTTAGGGTCTAGGGTTTAGGGTTGAGTTCATGTCTTTTTCTGTTGGGTCTAGGGCTTAGGGTCAGTTTCCCCATGAACTCACATCTCTGGCTTTTCTACCCGACGATGCTTCCGATCCGGCAGCCTATCTGCTACGGTGATAACAAAGACATCCAAGGCTGTTCTGACCGCTTTAAGGTTTTAGGATCTTAGGATGTTAGGGCCTATTTAAGTATAGGTATTCTCATACTTTTGTATGGTTGCTCCGCCTCAGGCTCCCATTTCACGGTAGCGACTCTCCTACTTTTCACAGGAGCTTCCTGGGGCCAGGAAACCCCCAGGGGTCAGAACAACCCGCACTACAACTCTGGCAGCTCCAGAGGCGCGAGCTGCAGACCTGAGCTACGGCACTTCTGCACTTCCCTCTGCCACGGAGAACCACCACAGCCGACCGGAACCTACGTGTTGGTAGGATCTTCGTACACGTCCAGAAGTTAGGGGAGCGTCTGTTTAAGGTAGCACGGTACTAGTATTGCTCGTATGTTCTACTACCCTGGCGTGCCTTATCTGTCCATCATCTCGTATCTTCGTACTCCTTCATCACTCTCAACGGTTGGGGCAGGATGACATAAGAATGCTGTACTGAAGGTTTCGTAGGTTTTCGATGACTGTACAACTACTATTCTGCTGTCAGACGTTGCTTTTTGACCGTTAAACTGCTCAAGTCGCTGACCTCCGTAGCGCAGGTGCTGTATGTATCTAGAACTATGCGGCCCTGCTGTTGTAACATGTTCTGTGCCTCTGCCTTGGCTTTCTCAAAACCCTATGCCGCTCTGCTGGCGCTGCCTTAGTAGTACCTGTTATTTTGTTCCTTGACATTGAAGACATACCAGGTACAAGCAGAAGATGACCCAGATCTTCTAAGGTCCGGGCGCCACCAAAGTCCAGGCCTCACCAGAAGGGTCTCAAGTCTGCAAAAATAGCATAGAACTGTAGTCAGCACTCTTGCGTGTTCGGGAAGACTTCCGGTAAATCGCATGGCTGACCGCAAAGCAGGCTGTAACCATATCGGTTTCAAGACCACGATGTTCACATTTCTGAGGGGATCCTTGTTATTTGTATTTATAGAGACTACTATACCCCAAAGCCCTCTTCTAGCCTCCATGCTGCAGTATGTAGGCCAAGGCTCGGGAGCTGCGATGCTGGTTATCGTCGAGCCCCACAAACGTTGCCGGAGACGCTTAGAACAGATCACCACATAGCCGCATAACACTATTGGTGGTAACATTGGTGGCATTACCAACACATATCACAATAGTCGGACAATAGTCACAGTATTAAGTAACAGCATGTGAACACAATCTTAACAGGTTCTGCATTCATGTCGTTTCTAATGGCCGCATAGAGATAGCAGCTTCCCAGGATATCCCGGGGCCCTGGCAATCCAGGCGATGGTGAGAAGCCATGCGATGACAGAGTCTCCTCAAGAAACTGACTCTGCTAGCATGTACAACTCGTGACACTGGCTTTCTGCAATGGCCTTGGATTGGGAGAGAAGGAGAGGGAAAGGGGAGGGCACGAGGGGCAGAGGGAGAGGGAGGTCCTACAACCGACAGGGCCGAAGTGTGACAAAGAGCTTCTCAGCTGCCCAAGAGGCTGACCTGCGCGGTCGCTGTCGCTGCAGGGCGAGCAAAGCTGAACCTGCCAAATTCCCCAGCCTAAGTGCCTACCTTCCTTCCTTCCTTCCTTCCTTCCTTCCTTCCTTCCTTCCTTCCTTCCTTCCTTCCTTCCTTCCTTCCTTCCTTCCTTCCTTCCTTCCTTCCTGCATGCACGCGTACATGCATACACAAAAGTCACAAAAACATAGCTATCAGCTCCAACATGGCCAGCCCAAGGCAGCCTAGACCACCCAGAAGCCCCCAACGTACCATTGAACTTCAAGACACCCGATTGCGTTAGGGAGTTTAGCGCGGATGGCTTCGGGTTTGGCATATGATGGTAATCCATGACAGTGCGACTGAAACTGAGAGTGCGAGTGAGAAACGGTGGGAAGAGTGCCTGCAATCCCTTAATTTAATAAATACAGCGTCAGACACGGAGACGACGTGCCATAGGATGATCCCACCTCAATCTGGCTGCGCAGGCAGCTGATCCCACCTGGTGCCTGCAGCCCACATGTCGTCTGTTCGCAAAATCTTGGCCGTGCGCAAAAGACAAGCATTTCAGCATGGAATGCGGCTTTGGTGAGGCCACATCCGACGCCGTCGTGATGGCATGCTTGTGATTGATTTCGTTCCTACCAGTCTTTTCACGGCTTAATCTAGACATGACCGCTGCCTGGAACTCAGCACTGCAATTCTGCTTCGGCGCAGTATGTTGCACTGCTACATGCTGCTGCCCGGAAACGGTGACCCGATCTCATCAATCGGCGATGTTTGGTTTATGAGCACGGTGGCTTTCTTTTGTATTCATGCACAATTATCTGATATATATATATATATATATATTACAGAATCCCCTATTCTCCTAAACTATTCGTTGAATCTCTACACTAAGTGTAGCTCAGAGGGCTTTAGCAAGGAGATCGTCCTTTAAGGAGAGGAAGAACCAATAGTTGTCGGAAACTAAGCTTTTTTTACGAAGCCCACAAAATGGGGCCCTGAGAGTGACGCTTTCTGTGAAAAATGCATTGTTACGTCAACGAGTTGTTCTATTACTTCGTGACTGCCTTCTTGCCACCACTTGACATGCTGGTATCAACAGAGTGTTGAATGCTTGGTTGTATATAGATACGAACACAGACCTTGTTTTGGCTATGTGTAGAGTCTAGAGTCTGAATGCGATCCCGGCGCAGGCAGAGAAACTTCTCGATCTGCATTTCCAGCTCCTTCCGCCTTGTCAAATTTGGGCTGAGTGAAGGTGCCGAATTCTGCGGTTGAGTTTCGACTTGTGCATCCCGGAGCAGCCGCCCCCACCAGCCGAAGCCCAACATCGAAACCCCAATTCCAACTTATTCAACTCGTCCAAACCCTACTTACATACCCCTAGACCCCCAAACCCGAAATCCGCAAAGCCCCAAAACCCGTAAAGCCTTGAACCCCTAACACGCCGAAACCCCAAAACCCCGCATCGCAGCCGCGCTGCGAGGCGCTGCCCTCCGCCCAGAGCTCTCGCCGAGCCCGCTCGAGCAGGCGCTCTGCCTGGTGCAGGAAGAAGCTCTTTTAAGGGCTCAGGATCTTAAGGGTGGGAAGAGGGTTTCCGTTTAGGATCCCTTTAAGGGATCCTCCTTAAGGGAAACTGTAAGAGCTCCTTTAAGGGTTCCTGTACAAGTTCCTTTAAAGGGTTCTTTTGAAGGTTCCACAGTGGTTCTGTAAGTGCTTTGTAAGGCGCTTAAGGCGATAGAGTTTGGGGCTTCATGGGTGTAGCCTGGGGCTTGGGGACTCACGTCCTGCTGTTGGCGGCTCCGAGCCTTCAGGTGCATCCTGAGAGCCCGCAATACTGTGATACAGAAAAAACGATCTAACCTAATCGAACCATTCGAATCTAACCATATGTCATGCTATACTACTATGCAACATAAAGTCTACATAATCACTACCAATACCAAAGGAATCTTTTTGCATCCTCGGACCAAGAAGCCTCCCGCTCACGCAGGTGGAGCCCGCTTTGATCCGGAGGGAGAGACCAGAACCTCCGGCTTTCTCTCGGCATTAGACTGAGCTTAGGGTTTACGGTTTCCTGTAGGGTCAGGGTTTAGGGTTCAGGGTTTAGGGCTGGCTGCGCCAGAACCTGAGTTTCCGTGATGCGGCTCGGTGTGACGCGTCTTGAGTACTTGGATGGGTGTGAGTCGAAGCTTTCGGTTGAAATATGAAATCGGTGTAGTATAGCTTGGTCGCAGAGGTTTCAAGCCTTTGGAGACTCCCGGATCCAGGCCAGTCTTCCGGCGTGGTACAACTGACGACTTAGAGATGTGCGTTTCCCCGGGCCGCGATGGCACTGTACCAGCTGGCAAGGGTTTCTGGGAATTCCTTGAACCAATGAACCTTGTCAGCATCAGCGCCACCATCGCCACGTGCTTCATCTGCAGTCATGGCAGCAACCTGAACCTTCGTCAAATCGATGTCATCACCCTTCTTCGGCAAGGCCAAAGACCCCCAAAAAGCAGCATCGTCAACAAGACGACGACCGACCAAAGTCAGTCTCAGAACACAAGAAGCTCTCAGTGGCCGGCCCTCGCTGAAGAGATGTGGTGATGTCCTGAAGAACATCGTGGACGAGCAACAACGGTTGCCAGTGCAATACATGACCTCACCTTGAGTCCTCGAATTCTGAGGAAGCTTTCACATGCCCGACCCTATCACCATGACGGAGCAGGTACCTGTTCCGAGATCTGCCGGCTGCTGGTGTGGCGAGCGAGCACCTGCCGCGGATGCTCGTTTCTTGTCTAGGACCTCAGGTTCTTACTTAGAGGTATTGCAGGCTCATCTCAGAATCCTTTCCACACTACGCTCCCATCCCACAGCCCTCCGAACACCGTGTGCGCACACGAGTTTCCAGCTGTGAGTCTGACCCTGTCCCTGAACACCGGTGTTCTGCGTCAGAGCAGGGCTAGAATACCCTCAGCAAGATGAGAACTAGTTGCGCTAGTAGGAACAGCATGACATGGATCGTAATGCGAGTTTGAGAACGTGCAGAAAATGCACTGCTGAGGAAGGAGATGAAAACGACAATAATTCATCTCCTTGTCTCTCTCGTCCTCGTCGTCGCGGTCGTGGCAGGTGTCACGGTCAACGTGCTTGTCGTGATAGTAGACGTCGCCGTCGTAGTAGTAGTAGTCGTCGTCGTCGTCGTCGTCGTCGTCGTCGTAGTCGTACTAGTCGCCGTGAAGTAGTCGTGCTGGTGATGGAAGCACCGCGGTGATCATTGTTGGCATAGCTGAGCTCCGGATGAAACCAAGAGCTCTTCCGATGGGATGAACACCGATAAGCACACACGAACAGCAACCCAAACCGTACCTCACGAAGCTCCGTCGCCGCCACCCTCAGTGATGGGCCTCCCACAACTGATCAAAAGGCATGGAAAGCAACAGCACATGCTCCAAGACCTACGAAAGATCTGGGCTCAAACCACGTGCCTCCGGCGCATTGTGCTCGCCTTGAATGAATGAGATCATGCAGCCAACTGATTACGCATGGCAGCGCCATTCAAGATCACAACGAAACTCTTGAAATCGATGGGGCCGATGGGGATGGTCTCTTCACCAGTACCCAATGCTATCAGCTGCTATCATCAACATCCTGCATTAGCAGCCGCAACTCTGTCAACCTCCTGATCATGCCAACATCATCATTATTGGTAGGAGTTGTCAGGACTGCGCATTCCAGCTTCATCCTCATCATCATAATCATCATCCTCGTCATCTTCTTCATCACCATCCTCATCCTCCTCCTCGTCATCGTCAGACTGCTATCCCCTTAACCCTGAACCCTAAACCTTAAACCCCAAACCCTACTTCCGGCACACCAACTTCTGCCCAAGCACAGAACCATCGGCAGCAGGGCGTGGGCTTCGCTCCGGGAGTCCAGCAGCTGAGCCTCAGCCACGCGGCTGACGCATCTTTAGGGTCTTTTTCCAGGAGTTAGGGTTGTATACTGTCTATATAAGTATTCAATATAGCTTATAGTATCTTAGGCTTTAGGGTTGTATATTGTCTGTATACGTATTTAATGAAGCTTATAGTATCTCATCTAGTACCGTATATAGAATAACTATGCTACATGTTACTACATCTTGTACTGTATTGAGTATAAGTATGCAACATGGTACATAGTAATATGGCATAATATTCAATCCGATATCTTACTCCCAGGACCAGGAGGACGATGGTTATCATCAAGAGTCTTATGCAGAAATCGTAAGAAACTGAACATAACTCAATCAGCTAACAACAAAAACACAGGTAACAGCGATCCCGAGACAAAGACTTGGCTTCCGAGGGCCAGGCAATCACTGAGACAAGGCCCCCCGTGCCTGAAAAGTAGGGTTTACACACTATCCCGAGCAAATATGCATTCCGCATAGGTAACCCGATTCAGCATCGAGAGCATGCTGTGCCTGCCGTGCTGTCCCCAAGCTGCAAGACCTGTCCAGCTTCCGCTATGGTTGCGACACCTCCGCGCCACCGAAGCAGAGTTCTTCAAGAGCTCTGTTCTTCAATGCATGCGAGCACGGAAGGAGAGCATAGCCCCGGGCCATCATTGACCAAGACCTCAGCATGGCATGCGATCTAGAAGATCCACAAACACGACCTGACTGGGTCTCGGACCTGAAACCGCTTGGGCTGTTCGGTGTCGGGAACCTGGCACAAACCACTCGGGCCACCACATGGGGAAGACTTCGCTGTGCTGTGGGCCTCCAGCAAGGCATCAAGAGAGCGCGCGATTCGGTCTTTACGGCCGGAGAAGAAGTCAGTCGCGCTGTACCTGCCAGGTAGAGTTGACGAAGTCGGTGGCTTCTCTGAGTACGTATGAAGGCATGCACGGATTCTAAAAGCACAAAGAAGAGAGATGAGTGAACAAACATGTGTGCTTGTTGAAACTGAAAAACATGGCAGACAACAACAAACAACTCTGGCAGATTGAACCTAGGCATGTTGCACTGTGAAACATGATGCTGCCATTTGTAGAGGTGTGTGTGTGTGTGTGTGTTTGCGTGTGTGTGGGTGTGTCTGCGTGCGCATCCACCGCGTAGGCATGCTCATATGTAATTACAGGTGTATGTATGCACATATGCATATATATGCACGTAATTAGATACGCTGTATATACTATTGTACAACTATGTACTGTACACTATACATTACATACTATACTCTGTATACTAGTATCTACATACTGTATATACTATATACTATGTACTATATACTCTGTACTCGAAACTCTATACACTAGAATCTAGACTGCATAAAGAATCCAAACAACACATTGTATACTGTATACGATGTACTATGTACCATTTACTATATCAAACAGAAACGGATTATCTATCTATGTGCACACCTATCTATCCATCTAAACCATCCAGACTTACACAGATAATAGACTGAATAATTACAAAAGTTTCTACAAGCATGCTCTTGGGAGCCTTGGTAGGAAACTAAAACTAAACGACCGTAACATAGACCTTGAATGGAAGGACTCCCAAGCTGGTCTACGCGTATAAGAATCCGTTACATCCACTATCGCCATCCATGTCTGTGAGGTTACGCACAGGAAGCGGTCAAATGAGGGCACTTGCCACCTCGTGCTTGCTCCACGGAGCGAAGCCCTGACTGGTCCTGCACGTGGTAGAGACCTGTGGCGAACATGAACTGTGCCACATGCATGTCCGTGTATGTGTGTGTATGTATGTATGCAT
>CAJNDV010000736.1:50525-65655 GCA_905221635.1 Symbiodinium sp. CCMP2456
TATACATATAATATATATATATATTATATATATATACATATATATATATATACATATACATATACATAGGTAGGTATCAACTATCCAAAGCTACTGTGTGTATATATAGAAACATACAGTAACATACAGTACACCTTTATTCATCTAGATATTTACGTTTATACCTAGATACGTACTATCCGTTCAAAAAACTCTTTTTCTCCCATGGTGGGACCTCTGAGCTCGAGGCATGCTTCTCGGCCGGCTGAAAGGACCGGAGGTGCGGACATCCCGGACTTTCTTCATTTTGCGGCCTGAGGGGCATCCCAGTTGAGGGTTTAGGGTTTGGCACTCCTGGGCGATGCTTGCACGCTGTTCGTGTTGAAGATAAGAGCAGGACTGTTCATCTTCAACTTTACACCGGGAATCTTCTCGGCCTCCACCGAATCCAGCGAGCAGACTTTGGAGAGCAACTGGAGTCCAACTGGAGCTGTGCTACCGCTCTGCAACGACCTTGGCAAAGCAGCCATTTCCTTTCATGTAGAAGGGCTTGATGTCCTCTTTATCAACAAGGTCCAACTGCATATCCTTATCATAGCCCAAGGCTGCAGTTGTTATTGGTGCAAAGGGTCCTCGCTGACGATGGCGACATTCGGAACTGAATGGACGGTCGCGCTGCCGCCACGTGTACATGGATTGTCGCTGAGTCGCAGCACTCTCCTCGGTTCAGAATGACACTACACTACTTGGGCTTTCGAGACTTACGAGTCAGCAGTTTGGGTTCTCTTGCTAGCAAGTGCATCTCGCAGCTGATGATTAATTACAAGCCACTGAGATGCGCACAAGCTCTGAAATAGCTGGATGACTGGTAGGCTTGACACACCTCAGTGCACTTGCTCTGCTGCTCTTCATGTTGCAATGAGTGCCCCTTCAAAATGCGAAACGATGAGCTCAGCCCACGGCCCGTAATTTCGTTTGAAGACAGATCCAACCTCAGTCACCCAGAAGGGTCTAGGCTCTAGATAGCGCTCGCAGGTGGCTGCTTCGCCTCGCCTTGGCAAAACTTTCTTGGATTGTTGGCCGTTCGATGTGGGATACCCTACCGCGTCCGAAAAAACCAAGGTTCTTAGCTCTGCAAGCTCCGCAGGGCTTTTCAACATCTCAGGACGGGGCTCCTCCAGATAGGGGAAGTAGCACAGCGTCGTCCCGCTAGCCGTATCCGGCGCATCATCCTGGCGGAATTGCAGCTCAAAATCGGCAGCCAGCGACCCTGCCGTATCACTTCTGCTCTTGGGCAGCAGTTTCGGCCGTCTCAACTACAACATCTTGCGCGTTTATGAGAACGTTGGGCCAGGATCACACTTGCAGACTGTGGAATAGGTGCACTGACATCATCAAGCCGAAAGCCTGATGTCATGGCTCCTTCAAGCGCTTGACCCGGTTGGACATCAAGGACAGCTTGCGCAGGTGCGGGACAGCATCCAACGATCGCCTTGGCTGCATGCTACTCAAGGAACATCACAAAGTGAATCACAAAGGATGATGTCGAACGTGCACAATCACGACGATGATACTGGCAATCCCGGTATACAGCAACACACAGCAACGAAATACCTCCAATCGATGACGACACAGTTGACTCCCAGCTCGGCAGACAATAGAACAAAAACAGTGCATTATTCCAGCCACAGTGCCACTGCATGAATTGCACTAGGTCATTGGAGTCCAGGATAAGCTCCTCGAGCGCCTGAAAAAGAGTGTGGTGGAGAACGGTCAGCACAGGAGCGTCCCACCCCCCCCCCCACGCAACGCAAGTACCACCAGCGCATCACACCCTCGTCATGATCAACATCGACAGCATCAATGATGACAATGACATCATGACCATCATCATCATCATTATCATCATCATCACTGCCACCAGCATCAGCATTAGCATTCACATCCTACATCCTCTGCGTCAATTAAATATCGTTATCACCAACATCACCATCAACATAGCAGCATCAGCAGCAGCAACAGCAGCGGCAGCCGCACTGGCAGCAGCAGCAGCAGCAGCAGCAGTATCAGCAACACTGTTCGCTAGCAACATCACCACCTTCAGCATCGTCACTATAGCCTCGTTGTTGTCGAAACATTGTCATCAGTACCGTCGCACCTATCACCGTCTCAGCATCCGCTACACATCATCGCTGGCATGGATGCGATCCCATGGCTCGGAGCAAGCGCGAAGTAGCAAGACAGCGAACAGCTCTAGAGGTAATTTAAGAGAGCGCAACCCTGCTGTCAGTGCTACCTTTCCGGCACTTTTGTCCAAGACAGCCCCTCATCGGATGTATCCCGAAGAGCGCATCTCCATAAGGCGACTGGCCTGAGCCGGCACATTGCTTCTAAGGTTCGGGGGCAGTCAGAAAGAATCTAGCGGCCAGGGCTAGCGGCTAGCGTCCCTAGCTTCTGGCCAAAGTTTCCACAAAAGGACGACATTCGGGGAGAGAGAGAGGGTGAGAGTCAGAGTGAGAGCCAAAAACACGCAGACAAACGCAAAGAGCTGCCAAACTCGAGCAAGAAGCCGTCCGATCCCAGGCGAAAATCTCATCTGCAGTTGAGATGTTTCGCTCCTCCTCAGAGACGTAGAACAAGGGGATCGGATCGAGCTCTGCCGTGCACACAACTTTGGTACGACACTCATAAAGAGAGTCAATGAGAGTGATGAAGCGTCGCACTTGATCGCGCTCTTGCATGGTTAGTTTGGGGATGTTTGCCAAGAACACAGTGTGGAAAGTACGGCCGATGGCCAGATAGTCTGCTGCTCCCAGAGCCTGTGATGTAGTTTTGAGGTCCTGTATATATGAACAGGTACCTCTACAAGAGACATACGGGAATTGTTTTAAAGTTTGCCAAAGTGCCACCTAGGAGCCTTGTTGCACAAGTCGGAAAAGTCAAACCACGCTACATCGGACGTCTCGGCACAGCGGGGCACCATGACCTTGCGCCCCTGGGCCTCCACCTTCGCGCCAGCTCGGAACTTGCCCTTGCATATCCTGGCATGGCCAAGGACACAAAACATCCACCGCGAAGTCGGATTAGCCGCGATTAGCCTTTGCGAATATGTGGGTGTAGGGTTTCGGGAACATTATGCTTTCAATTCAAGACATTTGTTTCCAAACAGGGTCCGAGGATCTTGGCAAACTTATACTCCAGGATCTTCTGCTCGGCAGGTCCATTTGGGGTAATGTAAACTCGGTCGTCCTCCCCATCGCACGTGGAGGTCATTCGGTAGTCCACCTCTGCACCGATGTCGTGTACTTTGCAAAAGTCTTCAAGCATGGGAATGAAAGGCAGGAAAAGAGGGCGATTGAGACCGTTCAGGTACAGGTCCTGTGGAGGGCGGTTGGAAGTTGCCACGACGACGGCCCCCAGCTCGAAGAGCACAGAGAAGATGCGCTTCATGATGATAGCATCGCTAATGTGTGTCACCTGAAACTCGTCGAAGCAAAGCAGCCAGGCCTCCCTCATCATGTCTGTTGCCACCTGCTCCACCACATCGTCGGCAGTGTTGTCCCTGCTTGTTCTGTCCATCTTCTTCTGGTGAAGTCTCTCGTGTACTTCAACCATCCACTCGTGGAAATGGATTCGCTTCTTCTCCTTGACATTGATCTTGTCATAGAACATATTCATCATGAAGGTCTTGCCAGTACCTGTGCCTCCCCACAGGTACAGCCCTTTCTGGCCGGGCGCAGGGTTTGGGGTTATGGCTGCCTTGGGCGGTGGGGCCTTGGCTGCTTTGGCCTTGGCTCCAAAAAGGCTTCCGAAGAAGCCTGGAGATGGAGTGGGCGGCGGCGTGGGCTTGGGAGCTCTTGCCATTTTAGGCGAGTAGCTCTCCAAGCTTCCGGCCAGGCCGTCCAACATTTTCATGCAATCCTCTTGCCGAGGATCTGCCTGGATGTCGCCTGAAGCTTTCAGCTTCAGGTAACTGTCCAAGCAACCACCAGGCAGGACAGACAGAAACCGTTTCTGGCCGACAATAGTAGTGGCAGCAAAGACTACTGCTGGCCAGCTGCGAGGCTGACCGCCATGGCCTGCCAGGCAACGGCAGGACAGAGCTCGAGTCAATGAATTTATCATGGCGGCTCTATCCTGGCGTGCTCGAACCGAAATTGCGTCCATGACAAGTGTGGCCATCATTTCACACCTGCTTGGGTCTCGGGAAAACTGAGGCTGTCTCTGATTGATTGCGCCATGAAAGCACTACCAGGGAAAACATCAGAAGCAGTTCCAAAGCGACCTGCACAGGAAGCTGACTGTTGACCTGCTAGAGAAATGGCAATGCCTAGAGAATCAACATCACCACCATCACCATCATTCTCAGCAGTAGAATTACTATCGTCATAGCCACCATCGTCATCAGCGTGGATGCTATCACCACCATAATCATCGTCACCATCATCATCATCATCATCATAATCATCAACATCGCTGTCACGCCTTCCGCATCATAACCTTCATTGTGCTGATCATCACCATCATCTTGGTAATGTCAGCCATGTTCATCAGCGGCATTGCATCCTCATCCTTCTCGCTTCTCTCATCAACATGACAGCGTATCCTGATTTCGCTCATGTTCGTCAAGTCATGTGTGGTCCGAAATCGTGATGTCTTTACAAGTATGTGCGTGTACACGATTCTGGCAGACCAACAGCATGGTGCACGATGCCGTACACGTTTGCCAAACACTCCGCAAGCAGCCCTAAACTCCAAAAGCCTGCAAGCCCCTAAAGCCCACCAAAAAACAAACTCAATCTCGACAACCCCCTACCAGACCTGAAACCTGAACCGTAAACCCTCAAGCTGTCACCTGGAGGCCGACGAGTTCCGCTTCCGGCGGCAGCGAGGAGATGCAGTTCGAGGCCAAGTTCAGCCAGACCAGGCTCGGGAGCCTCCCGCAAAGCGAAGGGGAGAATCGGTGAACAGATATACATGTAAAACGGAAGTATACAAACAGAGATAAATAAATATATACATTTATGTATACAGATGTAGATATATATTTAGATACAGACACAGATATAGATATAGACATAGATATAGATACGGATGCTATATGAACAACATAAAGGTATAGATACAGACATAGATACAAATCATGATATCGGTATAGATGTGGATATAGGCCTAGCTAGGTATAGGTATTGGTATTGGTATAGGCATAGGCATAGAGATAGAGATAGAAATGGAGATAGGGATAGAGAGAGAGATAGAGACGGAGACAGAGACAGGGATAGGGATGAGATAGAGATAGGTACAGAGTACAGAGATAGAGATAGGGATAGAGATGGGGGTAGTGATAGAGTGATACAGAGATAGAGAACTAGAGAGCTAGAGGGGATAGGGATAGAGATAGATAGAGATAGACATACATATAGTTGTACATACAATGAAGATATACATACAGATATACATATAGCTACACATATTACCATGCGTAAAGATATAGATGTACATAGACATGTAAGACTATACATAGATAAATGAGCCGATACCTTTTAGGATCTGTTTGACCAGCTTCTGTTATGCACAAGATTAAATGCCTCGCTAAATAGTATATAGCTAAGTAGCACAGTGCGCAGACTTAGATCCTGAACGTTTTGGACTTCGGTGAGAAGTCGCTTATTGTGAATTGTCTATGTGTTAGTCACCTTTCGCAAGCTTGTCCTCGTGAATGGCATCCATATTTGATGTGTCGAATGTGTTACATGATATACTCGTCATATACCAAATTGCTATCAACGCCATGCATCGGTCGAATCACAAGCAACCCGATGCATGCGGTAGAATGCAATCATCTAGACCAATCGCAATGCGATAACCATTCCAGTTCGAAGTGTCGAACGACTTGGATGATATCTGGCAGGAGGTTAATGTCCCACCATACAACCACTCGAAGGTGCTATGCGAGAGGTTAACCTCCGACCATACTACCGTGCTGAGGTGTTATTCCAAAGCATGCACATCATGTGTCTGAGTTTCTCGTTTATGAACGATGTGTTGTCACGAACTCTTCGGCGTAACCAATGTCTTTCATGGAAGGCTGACGACAACCCCGGTCCAAACGACGACCCTGCCGAAGCTGGTCGCGACCTGGCAAGCTGGCCAAGAACATCTCCGTGCAAACCGTTGAAGGACAGGTCCAGCACCTGAATTGGCGAAGAAGTAGACGCTCTTGCTAAGTTTGTGGGGTCCACAAAGGATTGCAGGGACTATTAGATAGCCGCTCATACACAAAAATGTGTATATGTATATTTGTGTGTGTGTGTGTTAATAACTGTATTCTGTGCTTCGTCAGTGGCAGAAACAGCAGCGGTCATGGTAGTACTGAAAGCAATACCAGTACTAGTAGCAGTAGCAAGAGGGATGGCAACAGCAATGGTGAGGTTAAGAAAATGGTACTAGCGCTAGTCGCTAGTAATAGTAGTAGAAAATATGTTACTGCAAATGAGTAGTCATAACACTACTAAGTACTACTACTACGAACTACAAAACAACCACAACAAGAATAATAAGAATGTATACACCACATGGTGGACTACATACTGCTAGATGTAATGTGAGTTTGCTTGGGACAGAAAGCTCCCTTCCTGCAGTTCCAGAGTCAACATCTTCCAGGGAAGTGGGCATCCCTACACCCTAAACCTCAGCCCTCAACCCCAAGCCCCAAGCCCTTAAAGCCGAAAGACCTCAACTCTCAGCCCTGAACCCTAAACCCATGCGCCGGAGCCTCCAAGCTCTGGAGGATGCCAGCTCCGACCTGCACCAACAATCAAATTTTCGGAGCCTTTGGGGCTTCCGCAGGATCTGCGTAGGGTTTGGGGTTTGGGAGTTAGGGTGTAGGAGTAGTGTTGCACACCGTTTGCCATCCGCCCAGGTAAGCTTGGGTGTTGGATTTAGGGGTTAGGGTTTGGTTTAGGGTCTGGGCTTTGAGGGTCCGAAGTCACGCAAAGCCTGAAGCCCTTGGGTTCACTTGCCTGGGTTCTTTTTCAGGGAATTACAATAATTTAAGTTATCATTATAGGGATCTATAGTAAAGAGAATGGTTTCCTTGTTATGGTAACTTAAATTAAACCCCATAACAAGAACCCAGTTGCGCCTGCATTGAGGTGATGGAGTTGCAGGCCAGGTTTAGGGTGCCCAATCGCGGGAGCCGAGCGATCTGCTCGAGAAGGTGCTCGTAGCCTTGAGGGTCCGTCAGGGATTGGGGGTTTAGGGCTGAGGGCTCTACGGGGCTTATGGAGTTTTTACGGTTGAGATGGGCATGCAACGGGGTTTTGGCGTTTAGTGCTAATTATTGGCTGGGATTTGGTGGCTAAGGATCTCGAGATGATGCAGTTCTTCCACGGCAGCCACGACATAGTTGACAAATCCCAGGCCTAGCGCGGGGGCTTTTATACGAGATAGTGACCTGTTTGGGAGGTTTTAGTTTCTAGCATAGTATGTCGTTGTATTCCACAAGATATCCAGGATGAGATGTCCTGGCTTGGAATAAGCCCCCCACTCGTGATCCCTTCACCTGGGGCCCCGTCCCAACTGATTGTCGCTAAGGTCCACCCTGTCGAGGTGGGTGAAGAAGGACAAGTCCTCCCAGACGTTGTTCAATGGGAAATGGGAAACACTAGCAGTCAACGGGATCATCGGAACCAGGAGGACAAAGCTGCTACTGCTGCTGCAGCTATGGCGATGACGACGACGACTACTACCTTTACAATTTGCAGTATTTTGTAGGACTTATACTACATGTACGACCTGTAATGCCTCCATTTCTTCTAGCACCTATACCAACTGTATCAGTGTTATAGTACTTCTACTGCTGATCATGCTCGTCATGCTCTACGTATACTGTACTGATGCTCTGCTTATTCTCTATTCTTTGTCGGCTTATTCTCTACAACAACCCGTCGTGTCCGCGTGCCCCCACCCGACCGCCCGGCACGCACATACTCTTTTTTCTTTCGAAAGGTGGCTGGTCGTGAGCCTAAAGCTCGAACGGTCGCCCGGCCTGGCCCCCTCCGAAGGCCGGGCCAGGACTTACAGCACAAACCTATTTAATTTTAGGCGAGGAGCCGGTGACCCCGCCGAGCCTCGGGGGTCACCCTTACTCCGCACCCCCTACTTCTTCTTCTTCTTCTTTTTCTTCTTCTTCTTCTTTCGTACCTTGCGCAGGGTACGCTTAGGAGCCCTGGAGGAACCTCCCCCCAAAGAAAGGGTCATGATCGTCCCTCTTGATGTTGTGCCGCCGACAACGGCAAAACACCCGGACAACCGTTAAGAAGTAAATCCCAGGTGGTAGGGTAACCAGGGAAACCCTGAAACCCAAAACCCCTCCCCGGAAGCCGCGGACCCAGGTCTAGGGATGCACAACCTCCGAATCCCAGACCAAGGCGGGCCCACATCTTTTTCTTCTTAATTTCGTGCACGCTCAGATCCGCGCCTCGTGTTTTCACGGGCGAAAACATATGCCGCAGCACGTGCCCTGCCGGAACTTTCCAGCAAGTCCCATCTCGGCCCACTTCCAGCCGCACGTCGTGGACCATGTGTGCGGTGAGCCAGTCATGGCGTTCGGCCGATGGAGCATGCCGGCGATCGCGTGCTGCACCAGCATCACAGCAGCTCCATGCGCCACTGCCTGGCGGTCCAGGGCGGGGTTCGAAAGGACCCTGCAAACGCGGGCATCTGGTGGGCCTCCTCGGCCAGGCCCCCATGGAGGGCTCCAAGCGTAGAGGCGAGCTCGTGGTGAGCGGCAGCCAGCATCTCCTAACTAAGAACAGCCCGGCCTCGTCGCTCGCGCCAGCCGTTGCGGCGGAAACACCACAGGCTGCCTTCCCCGCCTGGCCTTGGCGCCGAACCATCCTAGCGGAAGCCCGGGCTCACCACGTACTTCCGGCGATCGCGGCGCTCTTATACTTTTTCAAGCACAAGTACGCCACCGTCTTTGCAAGGACGGTGGGGTGAGGAAGCCCGGGCGGCATGCCGGGCACGCTTTAAGGGAGTGCTTGCCCAGCACTTCTGGCACAAGTGCACGTAGCTCTTGTCGCTATAATCGAAGGCTGTGCCCGCCCCTTTGACGTCCCTGTCGCCAGCCGTGTCCTTCCTCGAACATGAGGAGAGCGTTCTCGAACACACTCCATGACTGATGCAAGCCAGTCATCGTAAACGATCCATCCACCAATCCACCAGCCTAACCCGGGGCGTCCCCGACGTGAGGACCGGAGCGGGGGTCGTCCAGAAGAGCTCCGCGTCGTTCTTCTCGTTCGGCCTTTTGCCGCGGAACCCTCCAAAGCAACCCCACCTGCGTCAATTCCACGACCGTGAGGCCCCGCTGACTCGCAGGGACATGGTCGGGTTGACCGGCGGTGCTACGGCGACGCGCGCGGCATGTACGGCAAGACGAAGAGCAGCAGCCGGGATGTTCCCCAAAATCCGAAGACTGGGGACCATTCCCAAGGCGACGTCCAACAGGATGGCTTGAGCCACGGTGGTGATGCCAGCGAGCTGAGCGTCCGTGGGCAGGTCTGAAGCCATGGCTCGAGAAAACGGATGTTGTCCTTGGTGCCCCCATGTCCCAGCGGGCCGGAAGCCCAGCTGGTACCTGGTGACACCCTCGAGC
The DNA here is from genome assembly GCA_905221635.1 of Symbiodinium sp. CCMP2456. Lineage (NCBI taxonomy): Eukaryota > Dinophyceae > Suessiales > Symbiodiniaceae > Symbiodinium > Symbiodinium sp. CCMP2456. The sequence goes on from CAJNDV010000736.1 coordinate 60,163, forward strand.
CACAGCTCGAACGGAGCTTATCAAGACCCTGCCTCCGGCAAACACTGGGTTGTTATTGTTGGCACTTCAAGCAATGCATTTCTACTACTTCTACTACTTACTACTTTCACTGCTTACACTACTTCTAGCTCTTACTGCTTCGACTACGACTACGACAGCCATTATCTCTGCGGCTACAATCAGCGAGCGAGGACCGATGCCCGACAACGACGACGACGACGACGACGGCTGCTGGTGCTGCTAATGCTGGTGCTGGTGCGTTCTGCCAACACGGTCGTCACAGTCATGATGATCATGATGACTGAGGCTGCCTCATGAACCTTGTTGAGGGATATGGGGCTAGAGGTCTGGACATGAGCTGAAGAATGAAGCCAACCTCCCGAAGCCGCCAGCCCACCAGAAGAAAAAAAGCCCCAAAACCCGAAGGCTTGAATGAGCTCAGTGGATGCGGGAGCATGGACCTGCCTCTTCGGCGATGTCCACGATCTGCAAGGAGGACAGGTTCACGGTAATCACCTCAGCTCCACCATCTTCGGCTTCAGTGGTCGTGGGGCTTGACTTTGAAAAAGTGGTTCCTCAAAGGCGATGGGATCGCCAGCATTTCCGGAGAATTTGAAAATATGCCATTATGCCATTCTAGTCACTCACTTCTGAGGAGAATTCTAAAACTGCAGAAACCTCCACATCCTCCACATCAAAGGGCGATACTCTAAGGGTTACTTTAAGGGATGACGCAAGGGATACTGGGAGATTTCACTTTGAGGCAGCGGGCGCTAGCTAGCGAACAACAAGCGCCCGACCCCTTCGGGTTGTCCGGACCCGCCGGCCGCCAGCAACAGGAAGCCATCCAGCAGCCTGGCAGCAAAAGTCGCAGTCTCTTTAAGAACTTCACTACACTTCCCGTTGATAAAAGCCCCAGTCAGTGTGAATCCTCAGCTTGGTCGAAGCGTGGCAAGAAAGGAAGCCCGGCTTCAGGATCACATAGCGAGCCTCCCCTCCACGTACTCCTGCTGCGCCATCTATGCGGTCTCAGTGCAGGCTCGGAGTAGATTTGGGATCTCAAGCCCTCCAGCTGCCCTCAAGCCGAGCGGCCATTTTCTCCAGCAGCTGCGCAACCTGAACCCAGTTCTGCAGTCAGGATCTTGAACTTCAGTAAAGGAGCCCCACCTAAGACCTTATGAGCTTCAACGGAGCCCTGCATGACATCAGACTGCTTCCAGGAAACTTGGTTGCGGAGGGCTGCGCCGAAGCTTCGAAACTCGATGAATTCCACTTGACCCGCTACCATCTGCTACCTCTCTGGGTGCGCCTTGGCCAGCTGCGGCGACCGTAGGCTCCGAGCTAGGCAGGCGAGCACGTGCTGTGCTATTACTGATCCTCGATGCTGCAGGATCTGACAGGTTAGGAAAGTGATGCGGTGCAGCTATTCAGAAAGCTCTGGGATCGACAGCGGACTGCAGGAAGCTTGCAGATAGCTTGCAGCGCATGCATCATGCTGCCCAGATGGCTGTTGGCTTCTTGGGTGAAACGAAACTAAAGCACTCTGTAAGCCAGGACAAGTGTGCCGCAGTCCCTCCAAGAACTCGAAAGAACTGAAGACACTTCGAGCTCTGGCACAAGCAGCTCCTGCTACAGTGTAGCCGTGCAACGTCAAAGAAGGAGCAGAGGGTTTTGATCTCACCAAGCAAGATTAAGCAAGAGCCCAGGATGAACACGAACTGCGCTCTGAAACTCCGCACTCCCACCTGGATGGAGGGCCGAGATGTAGTTCTCAAAAACCGAATACTGCAGTGTCGCCTCGCAGCCCGGACAAGGTAGGTCTTGGCGACGCTTAGTGTCTGAGGCCCAGAGCAAAGGCTTCGGCATCATGATAAGAACCTGGCAACCTGGTCATCTACTCTCGGTTTAGCAGGAAGCAGCAACGCGGAAAAATGAGCTCGCTGGCTTGATGCAAAACAGCTTGAGACCCACCATAGAAGCGAATGGGCAAGCGATTCATCGAGTAGAGCTAACTATCGCTAGAAGTAGTAACCGTTAATAATACTCTAGTGATCCGAGTATGACAATCAAAAGGGGTGCATGGGAAGATCAAGCTCTGCTTCAGCCAACCTCCCAACAGCTCACGCCTTCTTGACGGTCTCTGCATCAACGGCACGGCCATCTGCGTCCCTCTCCATCCTTCGGGCTGAGAAGGGCTGGTGACGGCCCTGCTTGGGTTTGGCGACTATGTCTACCTGTAAACTCGAAGACTCGATGTCTGGCAGCTAGGCCCTAGCTGTTGGCTGCTTCTAGCAGATTGCAGCAGACAACGGCTGAGAACGAGACGTGTCCAGCGTGAAGCGGGTGAGATAGAAAAATGCCTCGCCAGCCGTCTCCAGCCGTTCGGGAGGCAGGGGGCAGCTTTGCGTTGTATCGATTGTGAGCATCAAACTCTGCGCCCCCGGCAGCCGGCACGCCCATGAGGCACACGCGTGCCTGCAGTCCCATGCCATGTGTCTCAAACTGAAACTAGTAGCATTGCGAGCCACCTCCTCGTCGTAGTGATTGCTGCTGCCCGTACCCATATTGTTCAACACGGTGAAAACTGCATCCATGTTGTCTGGGTACCTTCCAAGTTCACTGATGGTCACGAGATATCGCTATCACGAACACGAACAGGCATTCCGTGTTCAATGTGAAAGGTCAGCATCACCTTATAGAGTGTTTGCTCCTGCTGTCAGACCCTCTCGTGCGACGCAGCCTTCCAAGACATGCCGGCAAAGCGGAGTCTGCAGCAAGTGCTGGCGGAACCACGGCCAGTCGACGCGCCGGTCGCCTAAGATGATTTCAGTGCTCACCCGAGGTTAGGGTTTGGGGTTTACGGTTCCAGAGAGTATGGCGCATGCAAGGCCCTCGCGAGATTCAAGGCAACAGACGGTGCTACAAAATGCCAAGCGCGGCACGCTCGTCGACCAGGTTGGAACAATCGAGGTACTTCCATGCCAGCCTCTTCTCCTGTTGCCACATTCGCTGTAGTCTGCGTTGGCGGAGAACATTCTCTTAGAGGAACAGAGGGAGGCGATCCTGCTCATCCGGATCCATGATGCCCCGGGCCAGCCATCCCAAAAGCGCAGTACATGATAGCGCAGACCTGGCAAGAGCCTCGAGCACAGCGCGTCTCCGGAATGCAGGTCTGATTCTGGCAGAAGGGAACTGAGTGCAGGTCCATGTTGCTCTGGTCAACTCGCCCAGCGAAGGCAAAAGGCCTGCAAGAAAAAAGCAGTCGTTACTGTAGTCTAAAGACGAAGGACGACAGCGTGCCAGGCGTATCGCAGCCTCCTCCCATGGGTTCCAGGCAACCATGGCCAGCAAAATCTCAGCTCTTTAGTCCTAAGCCCTATACCGAGACTGCCTGTCTGCAGTTGCTGATGCTTTGGAGGGGTACAGAGATGGATAAAGATGCGTGAAGCTGTTTCTCAACCTTCCTGCCGCTGCTGTTCCCCTGCCCGTGCGACTGCACCTAAAGGTCGCTAGAACTGTCAGTTTCCTGTCGCTTGAAAGTTATCAGCCTTGGGAACACCTTTTATCTGCAGGAAAAGTTGTCTTTAGCAGTGTCCGGAAACTCCATGGCGAGTCTTGACGGTATGAGGTCAAGGGTGTGTCGAACTGCCTGCGGACCGCAGGTGCTGACGAGCCCTGAGCATCGGATCCGGCTTCACTTCAACATCGATGCGAACATGTTGGAAGAAGCTCAGGCTGTGGTTAGCATGACTGCAGTCTCCTGGTTCAGAGGAGCTGAAAACCGAGACACCGACGTTTCCTGTTCCTGCCACGCGGCTCTGAAGGGCACCCGATGAGGCACTGCCACTGCCGTTCGGCCCGCAACAAGAAAGAAGTACGAGCCAGGGGTTACAAATCCTCGGGTCGGCAGAGCTACACCGGTGGTAAGTGTTACGTTGCAGTCTCCTTTCAGAAACCCTCTGCCCAGCCCTCAACTCTCCACCACGGAACCCTCCCAAGGCCAAGGGTCCTGGAGGCGGAGGCCCAGCTCCTCAGCTCGCCGCTCTGCCTTTGAAGTTGGAACTTCGAAAGCTGGCAAAAAAAAAAAACTACTCTTACTAGAAGGCAGACGACAGCTACAAGTATAAGGGTTAAAGGCTTACGGGCTCTGTTCCGGGCTTGGGGCCCGGGTGGTCCCGCAGCCGGGGAGCCCGTCTGACGAGCACGTGTCAGACCAGCCCCGCTACTTGCTACAGGCTACCGCGTCAACTCGGCTGTCTATTCATCATGGTAGGATGGTGTCTGCTGTGGTTTGGTGAGCATCTTCAAGCAAGGGTTGGAAAGGGTCGAGTACCAAGCTTCGCCTCCTACTACCAAACACACACCGATGTCCTTTCTCATGGCGCCCTTGCATATCATGTCTTGCAGCAACCGCTCGACTTGCTTGAACCGAAGGCTTCCTACAATGCTCGTGGCTGCTAGCGAGACGTGTAACTGCCATAAAGACACGACTTGTGGTGATAATGATATTGGTAGTCTTCCTGCCGACAACAGTCTGCTCATATAGAGTCTATTCAACAATCTATAAGACCTTCTAGGATGCTTACAAGAATCGAACCCCCTCGTCTAAAGCCGAAATCCTCGTCAAAGTACCCCTACACCTCAAGATCCCCCACATGCTCTGCTTGAGCTCCCCGACTTTGCCAGCTCGCTGCCTCTCCTTCGCCAGGCCGTCCTCCCGCAAACAAGTTTAAGGTTTAGGGTCCAGGAGTTTCCCTAAATCCGTAAAACAAAAAAGACAAACATGATCTACCATCTAACAAAGGTGCGACCCAAAGCCTAACACCCTCAACCTGTGTCAGTATATTCATTGAGCTGCATTCTTTGCTGGGAGCCTCGAGCAGCCGCAGCTCTTCTCTCAGAGAGTCCCGTGCTTGAGCCGCATCCACCCGCCTAGGCTGGTGACCAGCAACATCTACAAGTGTTTTTTTAGTGCTACTACTGCTGGTATTACTATTCATGTTGTGGTTAGTATTAGGGTTAGTACGTAGTATACTGCTATTAGGTCTGTTCTTATGTTCATTATTACTGTTGTTGTTGCTGCTATCATTGCTATCATGGCTCTTTATTTGTATGGGCACGATTATGATTACGATTTTTCGTCCTAACTACACTTGTAAACGCAAGTTGTGGTCCATCATTATTGTTGCTGCTGTTACTATTGATATTCTCCCTTTATTCCAATGTATTGTCAACTCTCTGCACACGACAAACCCAAAGGGTTGAAACTTGGAACCAGTAGGTTTGGAAGGGTCGACGAGCATCTGCCGTCTCGGCTAAGCTCCAAGCAACTTCTCGCTCTCCCCGTACCGGCTTCGCAGCCGGTCCCGCTCTGCCTGCAAAGTAACAATAAAAACAACAGCGATAATGAGAATGAAATAATGTCAATATCAACCATATAAAACCTAACAGTTATAGTTATAATAATGAACAAGCGTCGTGCTAAACGGCGTT
>CAJNDV010000736.1:65755-86213 GCA_905221635.1 Symbiodinium sp. CCMP2456
ATGCCGTTGACCGCCGGGTCCTTCCCATAGCCCTTCATGAGGGCGAACTGCCCGGCGACGTTGTCGATGAAGGCAATCCAGTGGCGAGGCAGGCGGCGGGCGAAGACGACCAGGGGAAGGACCTGGGCGAGGATTTCCAGGACGTAGATGAAGGCCTTCCTGGCGACGAACCGCTGGAGGAGCTTGGGCTTGATGACGCCGAAGTCGTAGAAGACGTGATCGCCCAGGAGCAGCACGAAGCCCCAACCGTTTCGCCACCGGGCGTCTTTGGGGATGTTGTCCCCCGGCTCGAGGTGCCCCGGCTTGCGGCGCAAATCGCCGTCCAGGAAGAAGGCGTCCGCGTAGAGCACCGGGAAGGGGCCCTGCACCCGCCCCGGCCAGGGCACTATAGCCTGGGGCGAGACTGGTCCACCAGCCGCCGGAGCGCTGAGAGCGCGGCCCGGAGATTGCAAGGACAACGTGTCCGCCGAGTTGGCCGCCGTGTCTGCCGCCCGGGAGTAAAGGGGCTTGACGGCGGCCCGTCCCGTGCAGCCAAAGGTGGACTGCGACAGGAAGGTGAGGCGACCGGCTATAGCCTGGATGCCGCGTCGGGTGAGAGGCTGTCCGACTCCAGCGCCTCGTCGATCTGGCCACCGACCAATGGTCAGGGGCCGCGCACGGGCCGACGACCCGAGGGCGGCCGTGTGGACGCCCTCTGGAGCATTTGGCCGCGACGTAAGCCGGGTTCTCCTGCCGCAAACGGTCCAGACCAGAAAGGTTCGAAGAGCGTCCGTCGGCGCGCGGCTTCCAGCCCGGCGCGCGGCGGACTGGACCGAGCATGTCAAAGCCCAGGCGGAGGTCCTCCTCAAGGTCCGCGGTGGCGGGGTAGCCGAGGGCGTTGAGCAAGTCCAGCAAGATCGGCCCCTGAAAGGGCCGAGAGCGATCCGAGGTAGTGTAGGTCGCCCTGACGTGGGCGGGTAGCTCCTGAAGCCAGGCCCGTGTGTCGTCCTCCCGCTCCTCCGCAAAATGATCTCCCGATGCGGCATAGGTCGTGGCGCCAAGTCCATGACCGCCACCAGGGCCGGCTCCAAAGCCGGGCTGCGGGCGAGGGAGTGCTGCATCAGCGGCGCCGAGGCCCAGTGCTGCTCCATCCAGCCCCTCGCCCAGAACGGGCGGGGAGGGTCGGGGCGGGGGAGTAAAGTCCCACGGCTGGCCCGCCCAAGCCTGGACCAGCCACTGCAGGGTTGTTCCTGTGCCCGGCTCCTGGCGGCCTGCTCCCTCCTGATAAAGGCCTCGCGCCGAAGGTGCTCCTGCCGATGATGGTCGTCCTCCTGCCCCTGGGTCGGCCTGTCGGCCTGTGGCGCCGGCCCAGCCGAAGAAGCCGTAGTCGAGGAGGGCGTCGTAGAACCGCCAGGCGCCTCTTGTTCCAACGCCGGCGGCACCTTGTTGTGGACAGCCCCCGTCGAAGAGCCGCTGGCCGCCAGGCGGAGGAGGCGGCTGTGCCGCCATGTTCAATGGCCCCGTGCTCGGGAACTCCGCCGGCCGTGGCGGGAAAGGCACCGGCGGTGAACCATCGTTAGGAGCAGGCGGCCCCGGCAAGGCGGGCTCCACGAAGGGCGGGAGAGGAGCCTTGGTCGCCGCCGTCCGCTTGGCCGCCGCCTGGAACGGGGCGGCTTCTAGGATCTCGGGCGCGGCCTCGGAGGCGTCGAGCTTGGTGAGGTAGAGGGTGAGCGAGTCCCAGTCGGCATCAGGGCCCGGGGTGCCGCGGCGATCTTGGGCGACGCCCTGGCAGCCGCGGGCTCGCGCCCCTCCCAAAACCGCCCAGGGTCCGTCATATGGGCTGGACCGCCTCAGGCGCCAAGGAGGGTGCAGAAGACGCCGAGGTCGACATAGGCCCCGGCCCGTCATCCGCCGCGGTATCCTCATCCGGCGTGGCAGCCGCCTCGGCCATGGCCGCCCGCAGGTTGGAGGCGTCTTCGGGCGATAGCGCCCTGATGGCGGCCGCCAGGCCTGTGACGGAGAGGCCCGACACAAACGACCGAATAAAGTGGGCCTCATGTGTCTGCACGCCCCAGTCGTGGCCGCCAGCCGGTGGGGGCGGACCAGTCGGTGCCGGGCTGTCGTCGAGGTCCAAGCCCAGCAAGTCGACGGAATCGGCCCCGTGGCCCCACCCGGCGCCAAAGCCTCGGCGGGCAATGTGCCCGGGGAGGCGAGCGCCCCAACCGGCGTAGGCTCCAGCCCGTCGAGCGTGTCCAAGTCGAATCCACCAGGCGAAGAGGTAGAAGGCGCCGACGTCGTGCCTTCCACCAGACCCACGCCCGGTGCGGCCTCCAGGCCAACCGCCCCGGAAAGGCGACGAAGAGGCGGCGGCAGCCGGCGACACGGGCGTGGATCCGGTATTCGCCATGTCCCGAGGGGAGGCGGATAGGACGAGAACACAATTCGAAAAGACGGGCGAGCCGATACAGCTGATCGGCCGCCCGTTTACGCTTGTTCCTACACACACACACACACACACACACACACACACACGTGTGTTACACAACATTTTCGTTGGAGCTGGAGATATCAGCGGCTCCAAGTTGAACCAGCTGCATGCACGGCAGTGATTTAGACTTCAGAACACGAAAGACTATCCTGCTGCTGCCTCCAGATCTTGCAGCTCGCGCTGCAGGGAACGGTCGGCCGATGTCCGAGAGCGAGCATTCTGAAGCTCCTCTCCTCGTTCGGGAACGAATCGTCGCGCGTCAAGTCTCAATAGTGTCTCATAGGCTCGTGTCCTGTAGTAGTACATCTGTCTGTTTCGGTCTTCGTAGAGGCTTTGATATGAAACCACACATTGAAGTCGGCTAAGCCTCGCACGGAGACCATCGCACCTGACTCCAAATGGACGCAGACTGCTGGACTCCTCATCTGGCAACGCTACTTTCGCTAGGATGCTCTTAGGAGCTGAGATCTGGACTGGAGCTGAACACTTGCGATCCTTGGAAGGCATTCAAAAGATCCACGCGCAACTGCGGCAATCCATCCATGGAGCCTACCAGATTCTGCCAAGCTTCCGGTCTTCGAGTCGCGCACGATCGGCCTCGTCACACCGAAACTGGGCAAAACCTAGCACAAGTTGCCGAAATAGTTAGCCTCTACTATGTGCCCTGTCATCTTTCGCTGTGATATGCTGGCTGAACTAGAGCTACAAACGAAGGAATAAGATCATCCTACACCATGAAGCTAACCAGATCGAACGCCTTTCCTAGACGGCTCCCGCCTCATTTTGTTGAAGCTTTTTGAGAGCCTGGCGGCATGGAGGGTTTAGGGTTTAGGCTTCAGGGCTTGGGGTTTAGGTTTTAGTACGGTTCAGGGTTGAGGGCTTATGGTTTATAGTCTTGGGTCGAGGGACTGAGCAGGATTTGGGGAATCATTCCTCCCCTTGCTCAACGAAAAAGATTCCGTGAGCTGGAGTCAGACGAGGCGAGTCGACACGTATTGAGACAAGATGAGAAGAGGCAAGACAAGATACAGCAAAGCCAGGCAAGACAAGACAAGACGAAATGAGGCGAGCTATGAAGACAGATGAGCAAGGACAGTCAGAGAAGACAACATAAAGGTTGCAACCCAATGTAAGGGTCCCTAGTAAGTGGAATTTGGTTTCAGTGGTATAATAGAGTATTGTTATCTGGGGACGTTATAGGGACACTGTCGCGACTAATACATTCTGGTCGCCTGTTCTGATCGGCCCACCTCTTCCTCTCGGTCCTGGCTCGCTGCCAACTTAGCCTGTCATATGGAGGATAGTAATCGTAACAGTAACAGTAATAGCAATAGTAATAATCGTAATAGTACCAAGAAGAGCAGTAATAAGATTGATAACTGTATTCGTATTGCAAGAATTGGGCCACGAAGGCTTTCGGGATGCAGGGCTTTTGGCTCAAGCTTTGGGGGGGGCGGGGGCGGCGGAGGGCGACCTGGCGTCTTATGTCTTCTGGTCCATGACGCTTCTATGCGGATTAAGGTCTCACGTGGGAAGGCTCGCATGTCGTGGCAAGATCAGCAATGGCGACCACGAACCTGACAAGCTACAGAAAAAGATTAAGGAGCCGTACCAGTACCAGCAGCTTCTTGCGATACACCTCGCCACTTCCACTTCGAGAATTCTAGACAGCGCCGCCAAACATGACGGCTTCTCTGATGTTACCATACCGAAGAACCTATCCCGGCTTGCTAGTCACAGAGTGCAGTACAGCTAATGTGCGTCAAGACCGTGTTGTGAAATGGACGTGGCCATCCCGGCTTAAGCACTCAAGCTGCAAGCTTTGATTTCGTGCGGCCAATCTTCGCATCTGCGCGAAACGCCTCGCACTCGGGAAGTGAGATACGACATCTGCCATAACCACAGTAAAGCTTTTCTGTTTCGGATTCGAGTTTAAACGAACCCCATAGCTTCTTGGAAGGTGCGAACTCTGGAGCCCACATGTGCTACCTGTAGCCCACCATGGCAGGGCGCGGCACGCCCTTGCCCCCTACGGGTAAGCCATCTTTCAGAAGAAGAGAAGTGCCACCTCAGGGAGTTCAGAACAGGTCTTTGCAAAGGGATCCTACGGTTCTACAAATCTGGGCGTCCAGCTCCGACAGGCGGTTGGTTTAAGCGAGGGTTCTGAACAAAGGCAGCGGCTACCACACTCGCATGGCATAGATTGGGGGCTTCTGGCTTTCTGTCAAAACTGATATATCGCCCTGCTGCTGCGAGACTTCGTGCAGCTCGCCTCCCCGTCTGATGACTACGGGGGCACGCTATACTTGCCACTGTAAGCTAACGGGCTGCGAATCCACCTAATGATGGACCTAATGCCCTAAACCCTAATTCCCTAAACCCTAAACCCCTACAGCCTAAATCCCTAAACCCCTAAACGGCCCTAAACCCCCAAACCCCTAAACGGCCCTAAACCCCCAAACCCCTAAACGGCCCTAAACCCCCAAACCCCTAAACCCTCGACTCTTGGAGCTTCCGAGTTCCAGCAGCCGACGTACGATGGTTAGAAGGACCGTTCCGATGGAGGCGGCCCAAACAGCCCTGTTGAAAGAAGGTAAAATACAGGTAAATAAAAAGGGCCCGCCCACCTGCCGAGGCAGGCGGGCGGGCCGGCGGGCGCGCATTCCTGTCACTTTCCTTTACAAAAGGTGTAAAAAAGGTGCAATAAAAGGTGCAAAAGATATAAAACAAGGTTGTAACCAGTGTAAAAGAAAAAAAGGTGTAAAAAATGTGAAGAATGTAATGAAAAAAAGTAAAGGCAACGCAAAGGACAGGTCTGTGGGAAATCCCAAATCACCGGGCCTGCACGTGGCATACCTTTTTGGTAACCTTTTGTACACCTTTGTTTACCTCGCTTATACCTTTTTCACACCCTTTTTGTCCACCTTTTTTTCGCCTTTTGTACACGAAACTGATAGGGACGTGCGCCCGCCGGCCCCCGCCTGCCCCGGCAGGTGGGCGGGCGTGGGAGTGCAGGAAACTCCGAGTCACGTGCACGTGGCCTGTGCTTAGTCTTCACCTTTATCCCACCTTTGTTTTACCTTTCCTTTACCTTTAAAAAATCTAGTTTCACCTGGTTCCAGCTTTATTTCACCTTGCTTTTTGCTTCACCTTACAACTTCACCTTTATTTTGCCTTTTATTGAAGCTGACATGTGCCTTTGTCTCCAGGACCTTCTAATACTATTAATGGAAGCTTCCATACCTCAATAAATGTGTGTCTGTATATACAAAAAAGATCTGCATATTACATGTACAGTCATAGACATATACGTCATATACATATCCATGTACATATACAATAAGATAATGCTTCTGGAGATGCTGTGACCCGAGTCCCAAGCCTCAACCCAAACCCTTGGTGCGCCTTTGCCCTTGCCCTTGCCGTCCAGGCCCTTGCCAGTCGCCAAGCCCATGCGTCTCCAAAACCCAGGCTCTTCCTGCCCAGATGGTCTGAAATAGTAGATGGCTTCCGTACCATGAGCACCTTCGAATGTTCAAGAAATAATCTCAAAGGAAGTTGCGACTCGACAGCAATGCCGAAGAACACAAAGGGAGGAGGAGGAGGAGGCGCAGGACATGCCCGAGGATAAGGATGATGGTGTCGATCATCAGATGGTAATAAAAACAAAGAGGAAGAGGATGACGATGACGAAAAATATCAAGACGATGATGATAACAAATGATGACAACGTCAAGGGTGGTGATGCTGATGCTGATGCTGGCGGCGGTAATTACAATGATCGTGATGTTGATTATGCTCATGTTGCTGGTAAGATGTTGAGGAAGAGGCGGACGACGACAACAGGTCGGCGAGGACAGCACTTTACTGGCGGTCAATCCCCACTCCCTTGCAGACTCCTCGACCGGCCGGTGGAAGCCGAGCTTCTCCCAGTCCACCTACATACGAGTAAGAACCCGCTGGGGACTTCTTCAATCAAGAGCACGGATTTAGCTGCTAGTTTAGCTTTTACTGATGCACGTCCGAAACCTGAGGGAACCTCACTCACGTGGTGGGCTGGCGTGCAGCTGCGAATAAGTTGATTTTAGAGGTTCTATTCCCCAGCTGCGGCCTCACGCCCCTTCACGCCATGTGGAAGTTCTCCTGGCACCCCTGAAGCCCTACACCTACACCTCCTGGCCACACCTTGCCGGTGAGGCCGCCGTCGTCTCCGCCCCGCCTTGCAACACCCTCAGGCCTCAGGGCTTCGGAATCCAGCAAGTTTCAATACCGTTGTGTTCATAGGAAGACTTTGATTGAATAGTGATGCAAACGTTCACCTACTTTGCAATTGGACTCCAAAGCCTCTTGGTTCGCATGGTTCCTGCCCCGATTCATTAAACACCTCCTGAATCCAAATCGGGATGATCTTCGGTGTTTCCTGGTGCAGACTCCCTAAACCCTAGACGCCGATGTCTACGATGTGTCACCCGCCCAACAGCAAACCGGGCCAGCTGCAGCGGGACGGGCTCGAGGCCCTGAGGCACCGAGCCTGGAGCTACAAAATCAAGATGACAGAATCCCATATACTGTACTATACTTTACTATCATAGAGTACATACAGCAGTATAGGATTATCTCGGACGTGTAGAACTCAAAACTCGTTCATGTCGCATGGCCCTCATGCTTTACATCCAGGCGCTGGTGCCTGGCTCGAGCACGCTGCCGCCAGGACCCCGGATCTTGTTCAGGATCTTCCGACACCTCAGTCGCACAGAAACTGTCATGAGGCCGCGAGGTTGCATGGATGACACGAAGCTGGAAGGAACTGCGGTGGGCTGCAGGCATCTTGGGCCAGCACTCGTCGTGCGCATCGCGCGTCATTTGCGGCAGCGCCTGCACCGCAATGAGCAGCTAAAGCTCGGATGCAACAAGACTTCATCTACGCCCTGAACCGTAAACCGCTAAACCCGACATCCTGAACCTTCATCCAGCAACACAGTCTTACGGCCAGCAGGCTCCACTCTACTTCCGAAGCCGTATGGTTCAGGTAAACCGAAGAAACTCTAAAAATCCCGTCTGAAAACCCTTGCAGATCCCTCCAAGGATCCCAAAATGGGCCCCAAAATCCTTGGGGGGTGCCTGCATGCATCCCTTAAAGGACCCCTAGGAGGGCCTTAAAAGAACTTCTTGAAGAATCCGTACAAGGATCTCCTAAAGGATCCCTATCTGGCCTTGGCCGCCGTGCTGAAGGAGGCTTGGAAAAATCGCTCTGCGCGCACCTCGAGCTTGCCGATTATCCTTTTGTAGAGCCTTCTGGTTGTTGTTGCTAGATGATATTTGATGAGTAGTACATGATATCAAGAATAACATGTTCTAGTGTGGGGCGTAGGGCTTAGGTTTGGGTATGGATTTGAAGTAGGATGTGGAGGGTTTTCTGGGCCTGGACTGTTCAGAGCTGGCTGCTACTTTCGGCTCTCGCGTACATGTCGATACTACGAACCCTCTAGTAATAGTAAGCGCTGATATGATACGAGACAACCATAACAGCCCCGGTGCTAGAATACCGAGCACAGAGGCTTCACGCGTGGGAGGCAAAAATCGATTCGTCCAACAGTCTTGCTTCAGGAAGATTGCGCAGTGAAAAATATCGCTCCTGTCGAGGTTTTATAATGTTTGGAGAAGGACGTACTTCGGCAAACTTACCTTATCCTTCTCGTCGCGTTGTACATGCGGTTTGTTACAAAATATCCCCTTACCTCACATCTCCACTCGGAAGGGTGGTCTGCAGAAGCTTGGCGTGGTTGATACTCCTGCGGCACAACCGTCGACGGCACATGGCACTGCACAGCGCCTAGGTTGCCTGGTAAGGGCTGACCACGCGAGCGTCTCCGAAGCCCCATCTTCTGGCTGAGGGCCCTGCCCCTTTATTCAGTTTGGTGATGGAGGCCATCTCCTGCAGAGTACGTAAACAATATATAACATGAACATAAATAAATGAACACACTAAAAACATAAGTATATATATATATATATACATTCAATCAATATGTAATATGCTACATCCGGTTTCGGGTGTGGGGTCCCGAAAGAGGAAACAAAGTGTGTTCGGCCTGTGCGACTCTCGGATTCAGGGATGGGGGTTTTGGAGGCATGCATGCCTTCAGAACTTCAATGTGAACGTAGGTACCCGTATACGCATAGGTATTAGTAGATTGAGAGATACAGTAGATGGCCGACACCTTCGCCCTCCCTGCGCTCTCCCGAGTCGTGCAGGCCTCCATGGTGAGCTTAAAACTGAACAGCTTTGTGTTCTCGAGAATGTGGTTGGGATTCCAGCCTCAGGTGTCAAGCCAGGAGCATTGCACCTGAATGTGCAGTCACTGTTGCACGCTAGGCCCGGTAGCAGCAGCCTTGCGATTCTGCGACCAAAACAACAGCGCAAAGACCCTCCATCTCAAAAAACCTGAAATCAAGATCTTTACCTTCCACTCACCCGGCGACGGGCCAGACGGTTCAAAAGCAAAATCCCAGAAAAATTAAGATCCACCTTGCCCCTTGTTGCTCCTTTGTTGCCAGACCTGAAGTAAGTGGGGAGATTGCAGGTAATACTGCTGAGGCATTGGTCCCAGCCCAGTCTCACGGCAGAGAACTTCACTGAGTTCCACTTTTGAGATGAACGAATCTTTGTCCACGTCTGTTCTTCCTGACGACATGATTTCTGTCTAAGAGGCTCCGTCTCATACTGAGTTCCTTTACAAAAGCAGCACTGGCAAACGATCCTAAGGCCTAGGCACCTAAACTCTCAGCCCTCATTAGCCCCTTCCATTCTTACTTGACCCGAAACCCTTTCTGAGGCCACCGGCTCTTCGGAACGACGCAGTGGCCGCGTTGCAGATTCCATCGCAAAGCCACCTCTTTCACTCGAGCTCGTTTGGCAAGTTTGGGGTAAGGCAAGAAGAAAGTCCACCAACCTGAGCTGCCGTGGCATCGTGCCGATTGGCGATGCTCTGTAGGAGTTGTAGCTCTGGCACCTCGACATGCTCTGCTCGAAACAATATGTTACATACAGTATTTCATATACTGTACCGTACATTCCATATTAGGCTTACTTGACGATGGCAAGCAACAGTCACACCGCTACGAGCGTAATTATACTGTGGTGCTTCGGCCGACAGAGCCAGAGCAGCAGAAGCGCTCACGATGCATGGCGGATACTCCGGCCCTCGGTGCTCAAAGTGCAAAGACCTCCACTGCCCAGGCCTTCAGCAAGGGCCTCATTTCTCGAGCATCTGATTTCGTGAGCACCTGTGGCAGCTGCGAAGATTCGCGATGGCAGGTCTTCTTCGTGCAGCAGTATCAGTCCTACAGGGCATAGAAACGAACGAGGGCGCCGATAGTAAATGGAGATCCATATAGCGATCTGCTTCGACTTTGTACCATGAATATTTCAGCCTGCTCTCGCAGCCGAAAGAATACAGTAAAAGGAACCCTAAGCCCCAACCCCTGAACCCGACACCCGCAACCTTTCGTGCCTTCAGGTAGGTCTCCACTTTATGGGGCGCACCGAGTGGCGAGTAGGCCAGGACCTGCCCCAAGCGTGTCTTCACTTGCGAAAAAAGTTTTCGCTCAAAGCAGTATATTCCGCATGCACCCTTCCCAATACGTTGACGAAGAACAATACCACCATTAAGCATTCCTAGCAGCTGCGGTGCTTAGTATCTTCACTGGTCACTGGTGCAACGACACTGCTCTGTCTTGAAAACACTCAGACTAGCTGATCAGGGAAATGACATGTAGTGAACCGACGTATAGCCCAATCCAAGACATCCCAAGAAGTCCGGAAGAACCAAACGGCTCTTGCAAGGGACCGCCTACATCCAACCAAAAGAGCAATCGATCCTGAATCCCCATGCTCTGGCACAAGTCGGACATCTCTTCGTTGGTGTTCAACGGATGGACCTGCCAATTTGGGGCTGCATAAGCTCTGTTAGGCTGTGCCCTCAGGTCAGGGAGCGTGGTTGGTAGAGTGACTGGCTAACCACATTAACTACAGTCCCCTTCGGCTCGCCCCTCTTGATCTCCGGAGATCCCTAAACTCCTAAACACGACCTACCAGACCCAAACCAGTAGGCATGAGCTTGCAAGAGGGTGCCAAGCCTCCATGGCCAATACTGCAGGCGGCATCTTGACGCCCGCAAGGAACTTCCGGAAGACCTCCACACAGACCTTGAGTGGAAAAACGCCGGGCCGACGGACTTCCAGGCATTCTGGACTTCCACGAGGACAAGCCCTCATCGGCAGGTGTCATCATGTAGACATTTAAGTTTATGGGCTCAACGACATTGATCGTGATGGTGTTTGATTCGATAGCTCTCTCCTAACTCAACGAATGGACTACTCATGAAGTCAGGACCCCAATGCCGTGGCAGAAGCGAAACCCTTCATACACCTCAAGCAACGCAGTTCACCCTAAAACACGTTGCCATCACAGGAACGAACCGCAAAGGGAAAGAAGGCCCTGTGCGCCTTGGGGCCCAGGAGATCGAAATTGGAGACGCCGAGGAAACGGGTGCGGCCTTCTCGCGCAACCTCCACAATCTTTCTGGTCGTGAAGAAAGTGCGCACAGTCTCAGAAGACACGAAAGCTCGCTTCGGAACCAGTGTACGGCTGCGCATTCCTGACTCCGACAAGGAAAGCGTATTGCACTGCCTCCTCTATCCAGGGCCAGGCAGCCGGCACTTGCCTCGTGGTGGTTCAGTACTGCTTTGATCCGATTCCCGAATTCAGGACCTGAAACACCTGGTGTCTTTTTCAGCTTCAACCACGAGGGGCAAGCTCTGGCGGACAGTCGGCCACGAGCAGGTCGACATAATCCACCTGCAACTCTCCTGACAGCGCAGTGCTTCGCAATCGCATCCGAAACCTTCCTCTGAAGACAAGGGGCTCAGGAGCATGTCGACCTCACTGCGCACCTGCTCTCGGTCCTGGGGTACCACAGCAAAGAAGCGTATGCAAAGGCTGCAGAAGTCACGGAAGGGGTCCTTGCACTTTGAGATCCGGCCACAAAGGAAGACTTCCCCACGATTGAGGGCCTCCTGCTGCACAGCCTTGGCATGCCACAAAAAAACGATACGAACCAAGTGTGACAATCGCTGGCATGGATGCGATCCCATGGCTGGAACAAGTGCCAAGTAGCAAGACCGTGAACAGCTCTAGGCATAATCTAAGAGAGCGCAACCCTGCTGTCAGTGCTACCTTTCCGGCACTTTTGTCCAAGACAGCCCCTCATCGGATGTATCCCGAAGAGCGCATCTCCATAAGGCGACTGGCCTGAGCCGACACATTGCTTCTAAGGTTCGGGGGCAGTCAGAAAGAATCTAGCCCGGGCCTAGCGTCCTAGCTTCTAGCCAAAGTTTCCACAAAAGACAACATTCGAAGAAGGATGGCCACAGGGAGAGAGAGAGAGAGAGAGAGTGAGAGTCAGAGTGAGAGCCAAAAATACGCAGACAAGCGCAAAAAGCTGCCAAACTCGAGCAAGAAGCCGTCCGATCCCAGGCGAAAATCTCATCTGCAATTGAGATGTTTCGCTCCTCCTCGGAGACGTAGAACAACGGGATCGGATCGAGCTCTGCCGTGCAGACCACTTTGGTATGACACTCATAAAGAGAGTCAATGAGAGTGATGAAGCGTCGCACTTGATCACGCTCTTGCATGGTTAGTTTGGGGATGTTTGCCAAGAACACTGTGTGGAAAGTACGGCCAATGGCCAGATAGTCTGCTGCTCCCAGAGCCTCTGATGCAGTTTTGGGGGCCCTTAAAAGCATGTATGTGAATAGGTACCTCTTTTTGACCATAAGGGAAATTCTGAAAGTTTCCCAAAGTGCCACCTAGGAGCCTTGTTGCACAAGTCGGAAAAGTCAAACCATGCTACATCGGACGTCTCGGCACAGCGGGGCACAAGGAGCTTGCGACCCTGGGCTTGCACCTGCGCGCCAGTTCGGAACTTGCCCTGGCATATCCTGGTCACCGCCAAGGCTGAACACAAAACATCAACCACGAAGTCGGATTAGCCTTTGCGAATATGTGGGTGTAGGGTTTCGGGGACATGCTGCTTTCAATTCAAGACATTTGTTTTCCAAACAGGGTCCGAGGATCTTGGCAAACTTATACTCCAGGATTTTCTGCTCGGCAGGTCCATTGGGGGTAATGTAAACTCGGTCGTCCTCCCCGCCGCACGTGGAGGTCATTCGGTAGTCCACCTCTGCACCGATGTCATGTACTTTGCAAAAGTCTTCAAGCATGGGAATGAAAGGCAAGAAAAGTGGGCGATTGAGACCGTTCAGGTACAGGTCCTGTGGAGGGCGGTTGGAAGTTGCCACGACGACGGCCCCCAGCTCGAAGAGCACAGAGAAGATGCGCTTCATGATGATAGCATCGCTAATGTGTGTCACCTGAAACTCGTCGAAGCAAAGCAGCCAGCCCTCCCTCATCATGTCCGTTGCCACCTGCTCCACCAGATCGTCGGCAGTGTTGTCCCTGCTTGTTCTGTCCATCTTCTTCTGATGAAGTCTCTCGTGGACTTCAATCATCCACTCGTGGAAATGGATTCGCTTCTTCTCCTTGACATTGATCTTGTCATAGAACATATTCATCATGAAGGTCTTGCCAGTACCTGTGCCTCCCCACAGGTACAGCCCTTTCTGGCCGGGCGCGGGGTTTGGGGTTATGGCTGCTTTGGGCGGTGGGGCCTTGGCAGCTTTGGCCTTGGCTCCAAAAAGGCTTCCGAAGAAGCCTGGAGATGGAGTGGGCGGCAGCGTGGGCTTGGGAGCTCTTGCCATTTTAGGCGAGTAGCTCTCCAAGTTTCCGGCCAGGCCGTCCAACATTTTCATGCAATCCTCTTGCCGAGGATCTGCCTGGATGTCGCCTGAAGCTTTCAGCTTCAGGTAACTTTCCAAACAACCACCAGGCAGGGCAGAAAGAAACCGTTTCTGGCCGATGATAGTGCTGGCAGCAAAGACTGCTGCTGACCAGCTGCGAGGCTGACCGCCATGGCCTGCCAGGCAACGGCAGGACAGAGCTCGAGTCAATGAATTTATCATGGCGGCTCTATCCTGGCGTGCTCGAACCGAAATTGCGTCCATGGACAACTGCGGCCATCATTTCACACCTGCTTGGGTCTCAGGAAAAGTGAAGCTGTCTCTTATTGATCGCTTCACGAAAGCACTGCCAGGGAAAACAGTAGAAGTTCCAAAGCGACCCGCACTGGAAGCTGCCAGTTGACCTGCTAGAGAAATGGCAACGCCTAGAAAAACGAACTCACGTTGTCGACTCGGAAATGGTCGAACAAATGCACTGTGCATATGTATACACACACACACACGTGTATATATATATAGATAGATAGGGAGATGTACAGAGATATATATTTATATCTTTATTTACTTGTTTATATGTATATCAACTTACATTCATCCTGTGTATGTATATACATATACCTAACTCTAGGCTTATTTGTTTATGTACTTATGAATTTCCATGTAGTATTTGTGTGTCTTCATTGATTCATGTACTTACTTACTCACTGACTTACTGACTTACTTACTTGCTTACTTACTTACTTACTTACTTGCTTACTTACTTACTTACTTACTTACGTATCTGCTTACTTACTTGTCTGTCTATTTGTACACGCACATATGTATAGGCATACATATATATATATATATACACATGTCCATATACAGTCTGTGCTCATGTATTCACACATAGCAGGTTAGTTAGCCAGCTAGTTTTAAATCTATCTATCTATCTAACTATCTATCTAGCTAGCAGCTAGCGGCTTCCGGATAAGTTCTCAGGAGCTGATGAGAAGGGAGCTCCGAACTTTGAAAGTGCTTCCAAGATTGCAGGCCCCAAGTTTAATGAATTACCGATGGGCTGAGCCCGACGCTGTCTTCAAAGCTCTGCCGATGCTTTGCTGGTTCATGTGACCTGGCATCGAAGCTCCGGGACTTCGTGGGCTATCGGGTTCAGGGTCGGCAATTTGAGCAGGAAGGGCAAGGGAGGCTTAGAAGCAAGAAAACATGCCCCGACCACGGTTGCTGCTGTCGATAAGTCTCACACCAGCCGCCAGCGCTTCCTGCATGCAAAAGACCCACCATTGTGCCGAGATGTGCCGAGCAAGCAGCTTGATTCATCCATCGTTCTTCATGTGCACACTAGCGTGACACTCACGGCATTTTCAAGCAAGTTGACCAGCAAACCTCCCCTCTGACCTGCAAAGCGGCTTGCGTCAGCTCGTCCACCCGCCGGTAGAATTCCTTCATAGGCGAATGGGGTTCGAGATACTCTACATGCACAACCCTGATCTAAAGCTCTGCGTATCGGCAGAAAATGCAGCATCACCAGGATCATCGAGGATGCCCCCCCCCGAGCTTGCCCCCTCAGCTTCGGTCTGGCAGCCGCAGGCCTGATCGGAGACACGCTCCGCTAGATCCTCTGGCATGAAGTGGCCTCAAAAGGGCTGAGGGCCTTCGACGGCCTCTAATCGAGTTGCACGATCATACTATCAGAATACATATATATATATATATGTGTGTTATATGTATCATAGACTTTACTGTAATGTTTGCCTGTAGCATCATACACAACCTGGGAGTGGCTTCCCGAGTGATCGGGGACGCAGGGGAAAGAACTGCTCGGCGAGAGGCGGCTCGACCCGAACACGCCATCACTTCCTTCCTGGTCCGAAGGTCCGCAGCAAAAACAAAAGCACTGCCATCACGCCGTCCGAGAATGTTCCAGTCCTCAAGCCGCCTCTTCGACCGCGATAAAGCCCTAATGAGTCTTCATGTTGCAAGTTACTGTCGGGGATGAAACCCTGGAATCCAACAACGCCCCGTATCGGCACAGGGAATCATGGATCCTGCTCCCAAGCCGTGACTCTGAGGCAGGAGCTGCCAAAGCCGAGGACAGGCAGCTCCTGAGGACCAGTTCAACTCAGGCTTTATTGGCATCCACGAAAGGGCAGCGACTCCCAACGGCTCGCAGCATCCGTGCCACCGACTACAACCCTTTCATCACCCATAACTGCAAGATCTCAAGACCCCGTGATACACACGGATTGCAGCGGACTCCTGCAGTCCGGAGGCCGCGGTGGGCTTGGTCCTTCGCGGTTCTAGCACTCGTGTGACACGGGGTTCGCAAGAGCATGTATCATGGCAGAAAACGTACAAATGGTTTTCGCTTTGTTGCCTTACACCTGACACGAAACGGGACCTCCCCCATCCAAACAGAAACATCTTTCCTGCCTTCCACCTACAGAAACAGAATGCAGCACGGTAAACGTTCAACTGTGCCAGAAAAGATTCATGCACGGACCGCAAGCAGACCGCAAGAACCCACAGCTCCATAACGCTCGAAGGCATGACGATGTGCAAGTTGCTGCCATGGAATTTGTCAACTTCAGGGACCCTAGGATCCCCTTCTATATTTTACTATGTTATACGATACGATATGATAATGTTATGTTGTACTACAGTATATTACAGTCTATAAAAGACCACTCGAATTTCGACAGCTCCCACGTCGGGCCTCGATGCCACCAGAGCTGGGAGCGGGAATGCAACCTGACGTGGCAACTCATTACGATCCAACATATGTGATACATCATTTAACACGTACAATACAAAATGCAATACTGACTACAAAACCTCAGTTTATATCATATGGCCCAGTAAAGCATAAGAGGATAGAATAGAATAGAATAGAACAGAACACAATCGAATGAAACAGAAAAGGCTAGAACATAGTATAACATAACACCATACCGAATGAATATATATATATATATAAATATGCATATATATATAAGATATATTACATAATATCATAGAATATCTCAAAACATAACATAACTGACATAGCACAACATAACATGATATGATGCAACATAATACAACATAACACAACTCAGTATAGCACGACAACAAACAAAAAGAAATATAACAAGGTACCATGCAGTGTAATACAATACAATGTTGAAAACATAGTGTAACATAATATGAAACAAAATCATACACGGTAGGATGTCACATTATATTCTCCATTTTATGCTAGCTACGTGTTGTAAGGATAGTATATTGTTCTCATGTTGTAATTTGTAATGTACAATATTGTATTGTACGGTATTATATTGCAATATGGTATTATAAAGTAACAAATTGTTTATACTATATTGCATGCTATTGTATTATATGCCTTTATGCTGTATTATAATACTATGTTGTATTTTACATCATGTTATATCATATTGTATAACCTTATGTTACATGATGTTATTATAAAAGATACTGAACTATGTTATATGAGGTTAAATTGTGGTATATATACGTATATACATATATATATATATATATATATATATATATCATCCTCAGATGCAAAAAGAGATTGCGCTGAGCGCAGCAGTCGGGCCTTGATGGCCTTGTGGTCCGAAATCGGAACCTCCAGCTGCGCCTGGGCGCAACCCGAGAGTCTTCACTGGAGTATGGGATAGGCAAATTACGAAGTGTAGGGTTTTTTATCACCTCTTTTCCGTCGCCTGATAAGGAGTCCGGCGAAGTGTAGGGTTTAGGGCTCAGGGCTTTAAGGGTGCATGGTTTCGGGTTTAGGAAAATCTGGAGGGTACGGTATGGAGGCACATGTACATAAAGAGAGGGCCCGCCGAAGTCTTCTAAGCAACGGCAACCCGAGAAGCCTGAGCTCTGGGCTGAGGGCTTGCCATGCAGCCACCAGACTGGGTTCGAAAATAGACTTAGAAGCTTGGAAGAAAATGACCACACCCCAAAAAGAAACTGAAGCAACGAAAACTAACGAAAGCCGCTGAATCCGAAGGCAGCTTGCACGCCGAATCACCTGGACCATTTATTTTCGGAAAGCTTTGTGCGGCCATTCACAGTTGCTTGTACTATACGAAATTATATTGTATTGTACTTTATCATGATCAGATCCTGCTTTGGTTTGTACTCCCAGGCCCCGGGCTTCGCCAATGACGTCGGCCGTAGCGAGGGCCTCCACCGATCGCGGCGTGACCTGTGTTGCGGAGTTGCGACTGGGACTGAGGCTTAATGATGTGTAATGTGGTATTGTATTATAGTATATGGGGATTATATTATACTAAGATTATATTGTAAACACAGGTTGGGTTTCGGCCTTCAGGGCTCTCATGTCGAGGAGTCCCTTCACAGCTTGACACGGCCGCATTCGGGCCTTCTGACTCGTCGCCATGAAGTCGGCGAGGAAGCCGAAGAGGCCTCAGGGTGCCGGGGACAAGGGTTGGACACCCCAAATAGGGTAGGGTTTAGTTTAGTGAAGCCGAAGAACCCGTGAAGCCTTTCAGAAACCTTTGCTTCAGGGGAAAACTCGGCGATTGAGCCCAGAAGCAGCTGGCGGGGACCGCGTCCTTGTCGTAGACCAGGGACCATCCGACATCGTCCAATGTTTGCAGAGGCGCCTGCAATGAGCAGAGGCTTGTCTCGGGCATCATGCCACACTTCGTGCATTTGCACTGGCACGTCTCTCACATGCGTGCGTGCGGCCGTACATGCGTGCATGCATGTACAAGAAGCAGGAGACTCCTGCATGCACTTGTACATACATACAAACCATTACAAATCTACATCCCTTCATCCATGCATTCATGGACAGATACACAGATCAAGCGCTGGATGGGCCTCTGCTTCTTCGGGATAGTCACTGCCGAAAGGGCCCGACCTGGCTCTGCCCGCCGTATCACATACATGCATTCATACATGCACTCATTCATCCATACAGGCATACGAGCATTCACACCATACCAAAATTCCGACATACAACCATACAGCCACACAATATAACATTTGCGGATGTAATCTTCTTGGCTCTAAGGAACTCCCTTGACTCCTGGACTGGCTGGCAGGCGGACACTGCGCCGAAGTCTCCCACGATGATCCCCAGGTCGTCCTGAAATCATGAAATCATGGCTTAGGCCTTACGGTTTACGGTTTAGGGTTTGGGGTTTAGGGTTTTGGGGTCACTGGTCGGTGCAGTCAGAATCTGCATCCTTCGAGAGCTGCTAACGGAAAACATACTGCGCACAATACATAACAAATGAAGAGTGCATTTTATTTCATATACAGGATCTAACATTTCCATCTAGTAGCCGATATCGAAGATCGGATATCTAATGTCGAAGATATTGTTACAATCTGTGTATATATATATATATATGCACAGATAGAAAGTCTAATATATAATCTACGGTATGTGATATACAGTATAGGTAATAGGGCGGGCGATGATGTTTGCCCCACGCCTCTGCGGAGCGTGAGGAGAAAAGATCCACCAGGCGCGCAGCCTGCCTTCTCCTGCGAGTGAGAAGAGCTCAGAAAAGAGGTTTAACGGGTGTTGGGGCTTTAGTGGTTTATGGTGCAAGCTTTCCTTCACCGACAGAGTGTCGGGCTAGGAAAGCCATGGACTTTTGGCTTCGCGGCCTCAAACAGCTGCCAAACCGTGGGGGCTGAATCTCAGCAAGCAGAAGTCGAACCGGTCACAGGGAAGGCGATCGCCGCCCTAGAACTGGCCAGCCCACGGCTTGCCTCATGCCAACAGCATCACACGGCCGGCGATCTCAGCTCGGTTTCTCGGAGCCACAACTTAGAAGACGTAGCACTTCATACCAAACCCACAAAGAGACCTGTCACCAGCGGCTCTTAGAGAAGCCGAAGCTTCAGGCCAAAAGGCCCGCAAGGCGGACGCCGGAAAAGCGAGCGCACGGCACTCGGCCAGGCAGGTAGGCAATCCCAAGCTCAGACGTCTACATGGGTGCATGAATCTAGACAGGCATTGGGAGGGTGTGAAAGACAGAGATACCGTCATGGGCATGTACGTCATGTATTCATTCATGCATGCATGTGTATATGTCTGCACGCCTGCATTTCGTACATCCGTAGTTCCGTACTGAGACGCACACACACGAACACAAACTCAAAGACAGAAACACATCGAGAGACAGACAGAGGGGCATGTTAATTGTGCAACTAAATTCTCATGCTGTGGCCAGGGCAGCTTACCATTTGGCGAAAAGTGGTGGTCAGCCTGAGTTTCGCAGGCGCGCACCCTGTACAGAACTAACCCAGCTGACTTATTGACTTGAGCAGTTCCTGCACAAGGCAGGAGTCAAATAGACTTGCAAGTAACATAGGCGAACAGGAAATAAGCAAGCTGGGTTCATTATTCCAGAAACAAAACCAACAGACGCCACCACACAGTGGCTCTACGCAATCTGAATGTAGCCAGTGCTGTCGTCCCCCGACGTTTCCTGTCGAGGTCTGGCTGCATAGAGTGCAGCCAGGAGCATGCCTGCAATCACATCGGGCCCAACAGCAGTGTCTCAAAACAAGGGACCGGCATATGGATATTAGTTAAGGCGATCATGGCTATTCGGACCCCAAAGGGGCCACATGGAGGCTCCCTAATTTTGAGAAACCCCCTAAGAACAATCCAACCGAGCAACCAGGAATGACAAATCCTTTTTAATTCTGTTCGCATTTACGTAATCATCTACAGCATACTCCAGTCCGGCCGTTAACAAGCTGCTTAGCAGAGTTTCTACACTGTGGAGTGTGGAAACTTCAAGTCAGAACTGCACATACTACGTGCCAGAGCGAGACTCATAAAGCTGTGTGATGAATGTCGCTCAACTCTGAACTGAAGAAAACTTGAGTGGCAACAGCAAGAAGAGACCAAGCCTGAAGTGAAACCCGGATGCCTGGGTCAACAACTCTGTGCCCTTGGATCTTTACGATATTGGAACAAGACTTGTGCAGTTGAGTTGGATGTATGTAGGAAAGCCACCACAACAATCAATCGAACTGAACCCAAAGAGGTTCTTGCAGCATATCCACTCCAAATATCAGACGATAGCAACATTCATATATCATCTATATGTATGTATGTATGCACGCATG
>CAJNDV010000736.1:86350-99618 GCA_905221635.1 Symbiodinium sp. CCMP2456
GTATGTATGTACGTGTATGTATGTATAGGTGTATGTGTGTGTGTGTGCGCTGTACTAGCTACTATACCATGTGACCTAATGTAATAGAACAGACCAGAAAATTGGAATAGAACATGCTCTTATTACGGTTATATAATATTACAAACTATATAATATGAAGTTATGCATTGCATTAAGTTTAGTATATTATATTATGTTATTTTATGTTGTGTTATACTACATTGAAACAGATTATGTTATATTGTACTATCTTATATTAGTATACTAGGCTAGATTAGATTAGGTTATACCAAGCTATCTTAATATATCATGTTGTACTACGCTTTTTGCTGCACTCCAGTTGTGTTATGTTCATATATCTATCAGCCCGGGCTTGCCACTGAAGTTCAGAATGCAACAGAAGCCTAGCCTGCCGCAGCCAAGGCCAGCACCGGGCCAAGGTTGGTTGCAGCATCGGGAAGCGCCACCAAGTTGGGCGCATCACCCTGCTCTTCAAGGCACTTGCAGCGAGAAAAGTATGAACCATGCTGGAGCCTAGTTCCCAAATCCTTGATGCAAGGAAACAAGCCAAGTGCATGAGGGCCTGCCTCCAGCAAGCTGTCCACAACATTGCTTACGGCTGCATCGACATCACCACCGTGCCTGCTGCATTCTTGTGGCATTCAGAGTAGCCAAACAGCGAAAGGATCTAGAAAACCGTCGAGGCACATAATCACTTCGCCGGCATAGGGCTTGCCAGACAAGTCCGTCATGATCCTGTCAAGCGCAAAAACACGAAAGCCGTCATGTCAAGAGCCTGTGCGGTGTCGACCGCCTTCCATAACATGGCCCCAAAAGCTCAAGCATCTTTCGCGCAGACCAACCATAGAAAACCGAGAAGTCTCAACATGTTGTGTGCCTAAATACATAAAAAAATTAACATCACAGCGAGGGAGCCTATCATGGAAGCGGATGCGCTTACAACTTCGAGTGATTTGAAAGTCTCGGAAATTCCCTTTACTGACTCATGCCTGGGAGTTCAATGGGTGCTGTGCTATTTTTCTTCTGCTTGCTACCCATGAAGCAACAGCAGCCGAAATCCAATGCACATGCCACCGTGCAGCCAAGGATCTTGTCGAAGTTCCAGGAGATAGTTCCCGGCGGCGTGTTCGCAAGCAAATACGTATATACGGCATCATTCTCGGCACAGCATTCCTTGGACCCTGGCATGCACGCATCTTCGCCAGAGTACGTGCAGGCCACGCCGTTGAGGTTCGACTTTGCAAACATGATCACCTTGAAGGCAACCGTTTTCTAAGGTCACACATGTTAGAGTATGGATCGTGTTTCGGACCTACCAGCACTCCAAACATGGAACCGACGACAGCTGAACAAAATACAGCTGCGGGCCCCGAAAAGAGCGAGATCCAGACTGTGGCTGCTCGTGGCGCACTCTCATGGACCCCCAAAACGAAATCCAAGATGCATTGCTATCCCCACCGTTCTTGGCCAGAGCAACATACCTTACTTGTCCGGTTTTTCAGAGCATAAAGGTTTGTAGGACCCAAAAGGTTAGGGGGTTACTTACTCTACCTACTCTGCTACCAAGATACTGCTCCGCAAACTTCTTGATCTCGGCGTTCGTGCCAGGCTCTTGTTCTCCAAACTGGTTGCACGGGAACAGAAGAAAGCGAACCTGGGTGCAAGAGGGTGTCTTGAGCGACACTTCCAATATTGTCCTCATAATTATGGATTATCCTCATGGTCCCATGGTTATGATTTGTGAGCACTATTATTACTGTTGTCATTGTCAGTATGAGCATGGATACTAAGCAATGTGGGTGGGCTGGCTTCCTGTACAAGCGAGAGGCGGGTTTGTCAGAATACTTCTTCTGAAGTCGCGTCAGCATTTCATAGTTGGACTTCGTGAAGCCTCAGTTGGTCGCCACATTGATGACGACGCTGATGTTACCTGTCCATCTGCAGAGTTGCACTGTCCAAGCCTGTCCGACAAGATGACCAAGCAGCCTACACTCGCACCTTCCAAGCCGAGGGGAATCTTCTTTCCGTCGATATCTACTGCGGATAGATCATAAAGGGAGGATGCCACGGCCGAAGCCAGTGCCGAGAAAGCCAATACCTCAGGCCAACCACCTGTCCCTGACTACGGAGTCGTACTCGGATCTGCGCTACCAAGGTCGGGGCACGAGAAAAAGCCATTCACACCGAGCGCTTGACCTAGGCCCTCTGCTCTTGAGCCCTACTGCAACAACAGGGTGTCTTCAACCGTACGAGTGCACGCAAACTGCCAGACGCACTGCGAACGACAGACGTGTTCTGGGCAATGCCGCTTCCTTCGGTCACCCAGATCCGGTGGTGAAACCGGTGAGACATCTTTTTATTCCGCTACAGGAAGGCCTCTACCACTATTGTGTTGGCCTCGCCTGCCTGAACCATCGTGTGCAACCGCTCGTAGGAGATGCCGCGCTGGTTTAGCGCTCGCTTCAGGCTCAGGGCGCGCGCGTGCGCGTATGGCTGCAACCAGTCCATCCGCTCCTGCGGGAAGGAATTGTGAAAGTCTTCGTAAAAGGCTGACTCCGTGCGCTGACTGATCTCACCATTTCCATAGGAGATGCCCTTGAGCCGGAATCGAAAGGCCGGATGGCGGTTCATGATCTTCGAAAGCTGCTCCAGAATCGGGAGGTTCTCTCTGGTAGAGACATCCCAGGATCTTTGCATCCTCTGCTTGGCATCGTGATCTGGCTCACGGGAGTTCATGTGATGAGTGGAGAAAGAGAAGTGGCCAAGCAGCCTCAGCTCTTCGTTGACCTGAGCGTGCTCGCCCGACCCGGGCTCCAGCTTTGAGAAGTTCATCGCCATGAGACAGAGGCACAAGAAAGCGGAGATTAGCAAGCAGGCAAAGCTGCTGGCAAAGGAGGTGCTGCAGGCAGTGGGAACAGACCCTGAAAAGCACTGCCAAAGCAAGGAAGCCGGACCGACATCCATCTGTGCCGGAGCTGACTTGGACTCATGGTGTCCCTTCTCGTACTCTGCAAGAAGGTCTGGTCTAAAGCGGCTCGTCTGCTTGGAAGATGGACCTGAAAGGAAGAGACCTGCGATGGCTAGGGCCAGGATGCAGAGGCTCGCAACTTTGAGACCCTGGACGGCGCTGCACAGAGGTTGCGACTTTGGCACACCACGGCTTTCCCCCAATCCACTCCACTCTGCCTCCTCTACGTCTTCTTCCGGTTCAAAGAGCAAGCCCATGGCTCTACGGCCCTGCGCTGCTTCCATTCCGAGGATCGCGGCGGGGTTTTGGCGACATGATGGGTGCTTGAGCCTGCAGGCATCAAGGAGGGTCTAGGACTGAGGATGTCGTATTCAGCTTTCCAGTCCGAACAGCTTGAGCTCAACACAAGTGCTCACTCTCATTACGCAGGGTGTCGACAGTCCTCTCATCACCAAGCTGCGACAGGAACAACTCGTCCTCCACCGATAGACTCTACACTCTGTCAACTTCAGGGTTTCACAGTTCGTGAGGCTGCGAGTCCTCGATCCGGGAGCCGCCTCAGCTTCCCAGTTTGAATCACTTGGCACTGACCAGATGCAAGCGACGCAACAGCCTCTTCAAGCGAACAGCCTAAACTGCTAGGCTGATCAGGCCCTGTCAAAACCCTTACTATCACCGGATTGCGAACCTGCTCACCCAACCCCTTAGTTTCCTCAATCACTGGCTTGAACACTACCTCACATACTTACTCACCCGCTAATTAATATGCGTAAGTTATTGCTCGTCGTGCTCGCTTGCTTGCGCTTCACTGGTTGATTGCTTGATTGATCGATTGATTGAGTGAGCGATTGGTTGGTGAATTGATTGGTTGACTGACTGACTGACTGACTGACTGACTGACTGACTGACTGACTGACTGAGTGAGTGAGTGAGTGAGTGAGTGAGTGAGTCAGTGAGTGTTGTGCCTGAGAGCTTGGTTTCATGAAGGCATGCGCGCACGTGACGTTCGCTTGTGCATGCTTGCTCTCTTTACTTGTGCATAATCACTTGCTTGCATGATGGGTGCTTCAATGCAGGCTTTGACGCTCAGGCACACAGAAGCCTTTGGATGCTCATCTCCTAGTTTGCGTCTCTGTACCTGTGTCCACCCT
Source organism: Symbiodinium sp. CCMP2456 (assembly GCA_905221635.1). Lineage (NCBI taxonomy): Eukaryota > Dinophyceae > Suessiales > Symbiodiniaceae > Symbiodinium > Symbiodinium sp. CCMP2456. The sequence goes on from CAJNDV010000736.1 coordinate 90,491, forward strand.
TCTCCATCATAAAATAAAGCCACCTCTGACTGCCCAGACCATAGTTTCATGTCGGTCTGCTGTTTCTTTTATTTAGTGCGTTCGAACTGAAATGTCTCCCTGAACGCGCAATTGCCAAAGGACACGTGATCGGGCACACATACCTCTTGGCATCCAAGCTCAGCTGCGTGTTCAGCACGTAAACAAACGGCCCCTGCAAGCTGCAAAATTGCACTTCAGGAACTTCAGGTCTAAAGCAGAGATGAGAACTAGAGGTGCCGGAAGGTCGTGGCCAAGGACCCGGCGATGTTGTAGCATGAAGAGCCCTTAACTGTAATCCAGAATGCTCAAAACTCGTTCAATCCACCCCTTTATCACCCGTCTCCGCTGGGCCTCGGTGGAGCCCTTCAATCCAAGCCTTTGCTGGGGCAAGCTGGTTTCCATGAAACAAAAAGCTGTGACGGTGCGTGGTTGTTGCTGCTGTTGCTGCTGCTGCAGCACTCCGACTCCTGCTCCTAGTCCTGCTCCTGCTCCTGCTCCTGCTCCTACTACTGCTACGACTACGACCTACTACTACTACTACTACTACTACTACTACTACTACTACTGCTAATGCTACTGCTACTGCTACTACTACTACTACTACTACTACTACTACTACTCCTACTACTACTTGTACTACTACTACTACTACTACTACTACTACTACCACCACCACTACTACTTCTACCACCACTACCACTACCACCACCACTACCACTATCACTACCACTACCACTACCACTACCATTACCACTACCACTACCACTGCCACTACCACTACCACTACCACCACCACCACCACCACCACCGCCACCACCAATACACTACTACTACTACTACTACTACTACTACTACTACTACTACTACTACTACCAATACTACTACCACTACTACTACTACTACTACTACTACTACTACTACTGCTACTGCTACTGCTACTGCTACTGCTACTGCTACTACCTACTACCTACTACCTACCACCTACTACCTACTACCTACTACCTACTACCTACTACCTACTACTTACTACTACCTCCTACCTACTAACCACTGCCTACGAACTACTAACTGTGAACTACTAGCTGCTAATTCATAACTAACAACTGCTAACCACTAACTACTACCTAAGTACTACTAACCACTCTGCACTAACCACTAACCACCAACTACAAACTACAAACAGCTTACTTTCTACATTCTACTACTTACTGCAGACTACTTATTGCTTACTGCTGACTGTGTACTACTTATACCACTTTCTACTACCACCAATACTGCTGCTGCTACCACTACTACTACTGCTGCTACTGCTACTACTACGTCTTCTTCTCCTCCTACAACTACTTCTACGACTACCGCTACTCCTCCTGCTCCTACCACTGCGCAGACGATGACGACGACGCTGCTCTACCGCTGCTGCTGCCACGGCAGTGTTGTCTGCATTTGTCATTTCCGGACCTGCGCCGCTTCTCTTTTATTGCTCCTCTTCGCAAGTTGCCGAGTCGGAAAAGACTGACCTGCCCCTGCCACGGGTATGCAGCAGGCAGGGGGAGGCTAACTTCAATCTGAATTACAGGCCGCAGGAATAAATCTGGCCGTGTGAAAGCAGAGACAATGCCTTTGTTACTCATGGTGTGCTGCATTTGATGCGGCAATGGTTCCCTCGGGCCTGTAGTCGAAAAGAGTCAACAAAAGTCATGGCCTCGGGACAAGCCTTCTGATCACCACGCAGCTCTGCCTGTGACACATGCCGCAAATCTCTTCTTGATCCTCTGTCACTGTTGGTCATCCCTCCTTGAGTTGCGGCACCTGCACAAAGCAGTCACCTGCCGACATGGTGGCACCGTCGGTCTCCCGAGTGCCACGAGAAGTCCCGTTACGAGTAGCCACAACTGGCTGCTGCTCAGGGGACCAAGAAGCCAGCACACTAAACTCGTGCTCTCTTGGGCTCCGAATTCTGAATTTGCTTGGGTTGGACCCAAGGTTGCAGCCTCTTTGCAAAGTTCCGTCCGGCATGTCCCTGCTGGATGCTATGCTGAGTATGTTTATCAGCTCTGATTTCAGCTGGCCGGGGGGCTTGCAGCAAGACGAGTTCCTGGATGGCTCTCGTAAGCTTGAGCGAACAGCGTCGACCCAGATTTCAGGACTTTCTGGCTCGACCCGTGTTTAGGGCTGACGTTGCTCTGCAGCTCCACACCCCAGCAGAAAGCTGCAGCTAAGCCCATCTTGTGACGTGATGACTGACCTGTCAACCTCTACGGATTGTGCCGCTTCCATGTCCAAGCGGCCGTGGGACGTGCAACCCAGGGAAGGTCAAAAAGCAGCTGTCCGGGTCCCGTCAGCTGCAGGTATCTGCAGGTGCCCTTCGATTAGCATAAAATCTCAAGACATACAAGCCTTCATTGTCAAAACTTGTTCTTCGCAGGCACGTGAGTTCCCAGTTCCCTGGATGCCACACCGGTCGTAAACGACAGCAGGATGCTCGCAGAATCGATGCCCGCTGTCACCCCATGCGACCCACCCTTGGAGTTGGTGCCAGTCTCAAGCGAAGCTTGCAAGGTAGGCTGATTTGCTGGCATTAGCTGGTGCTGCTCGAAAAAAATTCACGTGCCTTGCAACCCAAGCTTGATTACAAGCACTATCGTACTTTGGCCAGGGCAGGCACGCCCTGCCATAGAAAAAAACACGAATCTGATGCGGGCCTTACGGCCCAGCTCAGCCCCAGCTCAAGGCCCTTTCAATAATGTACTATAACATACTACTAAAAATTATAGTATATTGTAATATATTATCATATATTATGATATACCCCAATATACTATAATATACTACACTATATCGTAATGTACTTTAATGAAGTAATGTACTACGATGGGGCCGAGCTTGACGTTGAGCCTCAAGGAATCCTCCGTACGACTTCCTTTGCCTCCGCCTTGGGGCACTTCGAACCCGAAGCACCTTCCAAGGGGGCATGGATGAAGGCCATCATGTCAGGGAAGCCGCTGATTGCACCTGAGTACTTCTTGTATGGCTACCCGAGTTTGTAGATAGATAGATAGATAGATAGATAGGTAGATAGATAGGTAGATAGATAGATAGGTAGATAGATAGATAGATAGATAGGTAGATAGGTAGGTAGGTAGATAGATAGATAATTTAGATAGATAGACTTTAGACCGATAGATTCTAGCTAAACAGATAGACTTTAGATAGATACATCTGAATTAGATTTTACATAGATAGATAGGCAGACAGACAGACAGACAGAGAGAGATAGATAGACAGGCAGACAGAGAGATAGATAGATACATACCCAGATAGACAGATACAGACAGACGGATAGACAGATCGACAGCGAGATGGATTGATACATCACTAGACGGAGAGAAAGATAGATAGATAATCGACAGATGCACAGACAGATCAATAGGCAGACAAACCGACAGACAGACAGACAGACAGACAGACAGACAGACAGACAGACAGACAGACAGACAGACAGACAGACAGACAGACAGACAGACAGACAGAGAGATGGATAGATATGGCCCTGTGTTTATGCACTTACTCATTGATTATTGTGGCTTCTATGAACCTTTAGACTAGTATGACTATTATGATCTTGCTCATTATGATTAGCAGCATGGGATTTTTGCTTGCTTGTTTATGGATGTTACTACTAACCGTTTTAGGTATACGATTACGATTACGATCTGGTGGTCTCCTGGTGCTGGTCGTCGTGGTCGTCCCGGTCGCAGTGCTCGTGGTACCAGATCGCGGATGTTGGAAAAATACACGAATGGTAACTAGTTGCGAACCGGGTTTTCCCACACAAATCAGGCCCGTTCGCATGTGACAGTGGTCGTGACTTTCTGGTCCTAGTGGCATGTTTGCGGGAAGCTGTTTGGGGATCTCCGCTGGCATACATGTTTATTGATGCTGTTGTGATTCCTACGATACTTCTTACCATGGTTATTACCAGCACTACTGTTGCTGTTGTTCTTCTTACTATTCTTGCTATAATCTGCTATAACTATCTGTATATTAATATGCAGGTTGAGTGATCCATTTCGATCCTCCGGTCTAAGCTCCCCGCCAGCTGTAACTGGCTTTGCCGAAGCTCCGCTAGGCCCCTCTGAGCGGTGGAGGCTCGGCTGTGGCGAAGGTGGCACTCCATCCTTTCAGAAACCCAAGGGTATAGCAGTGTGAGGACCGTCTCGTACAGTATAGTATATAGTACAGTATAGTACAGTAAAGCATGGCAGAGCACAGTGTCGTATGGTATAACATGATGTAGTGCATACTATAGTAGAGTATCGTATCGCATGGATGGGCGACCCAAAGCAGCAGCAAAACCCTGCCAAGAAGCTGGGCCAAAGATTCAGCGAAGATGCTCTTCTTCAGGACGTGGATCAGGCGAAGCTTCTGGAGTGGCTGTGGCTGCGCTCTTCTCTTTCTCCCGACCTTTCAGGCTTCGCAAGATTTTGCGATTCTTTGAGGGCTGTTTCCCTTGCCTGGGCGGAGCTCAGAAGAAGCCGCACTCTCGGCCAGGGGCAGCTCGATGCTCTTACACATGGCGCAGGGCTCCAAGTACTGGCGAAAGGCCAAAGCTTGCTTTCATTGACCAAAACAGCTTACGAGGGGGCGCGTGCGGGGTGCGACGGCGAAGCACAACTAGGCATCTAGGACCCCACATGAACCTCCTAACAGGAACTCGTGACATAAAGAGCCCAAGCCGCCCTAATAGTACAGCACCGTACCATATAGTGTATAGTATCCAGAATCTAGTATATAGTATATAGTATGTAGTATATTGTATATCCTCTATAGAAAGTTGTTATAGTATATGGTATATCGTATCTCCCCAAAAAACTATGAAAACTCCTGCTGACTCCGGGGGCAGGACCGGGCCCACACCGCCGACCGAGCAACAAGAGCTTGCTCGCCGCCACCTGGGTCGCAGAATATGCTAAAAGATAACTTTACTTTAAATTCATATTGCAACATAGGGTTTAGGGTTTATGGTTTAATATAGGCTTTGAGAATTTTGTCCAGGCAGTGAGGAGCACTGAGATTCTGGCCGTGCGCAACTATCAAAGACGGGGAGGATATCTGGTCCACGCCTGTCCTGATAAGAGTTCAGACATGACAAGACCAGCAACAGCAGCAGCGGCGCTGGGGGCTGCTCGACACTCTGGGGCCAGGGCACATAATTTACAGCACATATTTAACAGCTTCGCATGAGACATGGACCGAGCCGCCGACGACTGAGCTTCCCAAAGGCAGTCGTCAGTTCGCAGGTACAGCCTGCGACTTGCTGGCCGTTGAGCAAGACAAGCAGAGAAGCACAACACATCAGTGCCTTATAGTGTACTACAATATCCTGTAAAACAGTATAGTATACTATAGAAACAGACTGGTCTACTATAGTATATTCGAACATATTATAGTAGATTACAGTTCCTTTATGGTATGTTATATTACGGTATACTGTGGTATACTATAGGCTATAATGAATTGCAGTATACTTTGGTACACTATAGTAAGTTATAGTACACTGTAGTATTGTGGTAACTATTATACTAAGGTAATTCTCTAAATTAGAATCCCTCGTTAGGTCCCCAAAAATAGTACAGCACCCTTGTACAAAGGACCCCTAAAAGGGACCTTATTTTTCAAAACTCCCCAGATGTCGGAGCCTGGAGCCTGAGGCTCCGGCTCATTGACCATGAGGCTCTCATGAGCCACTGAAGGTACGGCCTCGCAAGTCCGCCAGGACAGAAAAAGAGTCGAAAAGCCGCCGGGGGACCCTAGGGCTTAGGGGTTTAGGGTTTAGAGTTTAGGGGTGTTCAGGGTTTCGGGTTTAGGGGAGAATCCATGATCCTCTGAAGGTGAAACCCTCTCCCAAAGCCCCGAAAAAAGCCGGGGCCAAAACTCCCAGGGCCCCGGGGTCGTCGTAAAGACACTCGCGCAGCGGCTGCGCCTGCCACGAGCTCCGTGGAGACTGTTTCTTCATATCATAGTTCTTGTTGTAGTACGTTATGGTATATTCTAATATCTTTCAGTATATTATGGTATATTATTGTACACTGTAGTGTTATGGTAGCTATTGTATTCACATCGCGAATCCGCCGACATTCTCGAGCAGCGTCACGGAACAAGCTGCTTCATCTAATCGAAGCCCCCACATCGACACACAGCCTTCTCGGCTGCTTCGTACTGTTGTCGAGGTTTAGAGATGTTGTCGAGCACTCTCACAGTTCTGGGGATGCACAGACCATGCAGCGTGCACCGCCCCCAGGGCCTTTACGGCCGAGGAGATGAGCTTGCTGTAACCGACCTCGGGAGGCACCGACGAGCATAGAAGCACTCAGGCGCTTACACGGTGAACATCCGGTCACCCAAAAGACCCAACCTTGCTGAACAGAAGCAGGCATTCCGAAGCAAGTGCGTGTCATGGGAACGTCAACATTCCGAACTTGGCAAACACGAGGGCGAGGGGGAAGGAAGCAGGCTCTGAGGCTACAGTAGAAGATATGCTGGGTGCCGAGCTTGGCCGAAAAGGTCGATCCCTTCCAAGCCTTCCTGTCAAGCAAGGATCTCAGTATCTGCCTGCACTCTAAGACTCTAAGGCTTGTAAGGAAAGCCCCCCATGCTGTCCGATGTCCTGCACGCAGATTACGTCAGGGCGCGGCACTGTAGACGTGATCTCAACCAGCCGACGCCTGCCCATGGGAAGGTGTTACGGCACAGAGAGTTGCGGGATGCCACGGCCTTGCAAGAGTCGGGTCCTGGGGAAAGCTCGCAAGGTACTGCATGTTCAGGGTCATGACCTTCAAAGCGAAAGAAAAGACGAACTCCCGAGTCACTGGAGCTCTTCCGAGGCCCCCGACCACGAGCTCCCGACCCGGAGCGGCCGCCGCGCGCAGGGGCCGTGATGCACCAGGGTGCAGAGAGGCAGACCATTCCGCTCCAAGGTCTCCTGGCAAAGTGGCAGAGAAACTCCCCCGAAGCGAGAGCGAATGTGGAAGGCGGGCCAAGCCGTGCAAGAAGCACCTCCTGTGTTGATCTCGGCTTTGACCTTGTGCAGATTCCCCACTTTTAGAGACAGCCTCGGGAGCCCAAGTCGCAGAGCCGATATTTCGACGCATTGGCTTTCGTTTCTCCATGAACCGGGACGCGCCGGGGCCACGACTGCTTGCCGGAGTGCAGCATCACCGCCAGTCGCCCCAGCTGCTGCGCCTTTCAAGACATCGACATCAGGGTGGTTTTTCGAGGCATACCCTAAACCCTAAAGCTGAAACCTAAAACCCTAACCCTCATCCCTAAACCCTAGTCCCTAAACCCTAAACCTGAACCCTAAACAGGCCTGCTCCGGGAATTCCAGGGGCAAGACGGTGCCCCGCTGGCCATTGAGCTCCAGCTTTGACAAGCCCCTGAGTCTGCAACACTACCATCATGGCAATATTAGGGTTTAGGGTTAGATACTGGTGTAGTCATACTGATACTACTGTAGGAATGCTATGACGATTCGATTCCTTGTAATTTTCCCTCCTGCATTGGTTTCAACATGATGTCGTTCTACAGTTCTACCTCACTCTCGCGGGCCTGAGCTCAACTTCATCTCCGGCACTGAAGCCCCACTCCTCCATGGCTCATCGCTTTCTCGCTCTGTGGGCGCGGCCCTAGTTGGCATGGTCAAATGAGGCTTGGCTCTTGTCGCTGTCTAGTTATACGCTTGGAAGCTTCCACCAACATAAACCCCTACCATAAAGTGTAGACGACTGAACTAGATCGCCTCTTCTAAGGGGCTTTCATGTGTTCCTTGTCATGGTTGCGGCATTTCGCCTGCTGAGCCCGGCAACGCCCCCAGAAAAGTTGCAAGTCAGAGAACGAAAACCCTCCTGGCAGTCACAAGGAGTATAACAACAGCACAAATAAAAACGTTAGCTGTCTCTGGGCAGCTGGCCTACAAATAACCCCGAAACCCCAAGTTCCAACCCTGATCACCCTAAGCTGTCCGTCCACAGCACAGAGGCTCATCACCCACCCATGATCTCAAAAATACCCTTGGAAACCGCCTCGAGCTCGGCGCACCTATCCAGGGACTCCTGCAAACTCCTGGAGCTTTGAGGTTGTGGGGTTTTATAGGGCTTAGGCTTCAAGAGTCCGGGTTCAAGGGTTTGGAGTTTGGAGTTTGGGGAGATCTGCTTTTCACGAGCTCCAGGGGTTCTTGGCTTCGGATCGCAAGCGTCGACTTCTCTCCAGTTTCTGGCTGGTGGGCTTGCAGTCGAGAGATCATCGTGCATTGAAATCGTGTGCTTGAAGCGGCATCCTTGCAATGCTGAGAGCTGGAGAATGATAGTGTCAGTTCAATCTCGTCGCATTCTGAGTGCAAGTGTGCAACTTTGACTGAACACCTGGCAAAGAGAACCAGGCATCGGCAAATCGACTCCACGTTTACATTGTATATATTCGTTGTTGCACGGTTCGCACAAGGTCCTTGCAAGGCTGACATCCTCTTGCTGCAGAAGGCGGCGCGCCTGGCAACCACTGCGCAATGGGGCCTTGCGGTGCCTACCGAAGCATGGTTCCATAGGGCCCTGTAGGCCCGATGAAATGCAAGGCTTTCTTTTGTCTGAGTCTGCTCAGCCGTGCATAAGGTTCTGTGGTGGTCCAGTGCCAGGGGTCGACCGTCCAAGAACTACCCCGGCAACTCGGGAGCTCGCAAGCAAGGAGGAATCCTCGCTGTCATCCGGCTCCTTCAGAAGCTCCTGGATGTTCTCCATATCATCTGGGAGAGGTTGGGCGCTGGTTTCCAGGATCGCTCTCTCGATTTGGACGGACTCAAATCTGCTGAAGAGATCGTCCTTGGAGTGGGTATCCTGCCGGTGTGAGGCGTGTGGGCCAAGTTTGGACACACACACACACACACATACATATATATATATATATATATACACATACATATATGATGCAGGGCTGCCACACCCCCCCTCCCCCCTCCCCCCCCCACCCCATGGTACCCTCCCCCCCACCCCCGCCCCCCCTGTGGGGTGGGACCTCTGGTGGCATCCCCGGCCTTAGCTGAGGCTTTGGTTGGCCTT
>CAJNDV010000737.1:0-14847 GCA_905221635.1 Symbiodinium sp. CCMP2456
CCCGCAGCAACAGCAAAAACACCCCCGCAGCAACAGCAAAAAAAACACCTCCCGCAGCAACAGCAAAAAAAAACACCCCCCCGCAGCGACAACAAAAACAACAACACCCCCCGCAGCAAGAGCAAAAAAGGCAGCAGCAGCAAAACAAAACACTCCTACCCTATCGATCCTCCAGCCCTCTTCTAAATACTGCGGCCCCTAAAGTAAACCACAAGTGCCTGGACTTGAAGGATGTTGAGGTCTTTATGCAGGGCTTCGGGAATGCGTAGGTTTCGGGATTGCAATTTAGGTATGTTTAGTGTCGAGGACGAGTCGAGGATGTGGCATGTAGGGGTTCAGACTTCAGAATTTACGCATGAAGTTGACACGGCAAATCAAGATGAAGCGTGCACTAGCGTCTTAGTGTGATAGGGTACTTCTGCTTGAGTTGCCGTTGTATGAGCCGAATGTCTTTTGGCTGACAGCCACTCAGGCTGCTGTGGGCCCCCTGGTTCTTGCGAACGTGTTCACTGACCTTGAGTCTGTAAACCCGTGATGATTATGTCGGGCCCGTCCAGACTATTTTTATCCTCAACTTCCAAAGGGTAGTGTAAAAACTGCGGGTTCGAAACCAATGCCATGACGACAAAAGACATGGCCCCTTAAAAAAACATTCAAGCGGACTCGCGGACCCACATATGTCAAGGGTGCAGGAACCTGTGGTTGGCAAGCACGCGCAAACCCAAAAGCAGCTTGCAGAGCTCAGCATATCCCAAAACCAATGAACTCGAAATCCTACTCTTCGAGAGAGGCGCTTTAGCCCTTTGGTGCGTCAATTGGGTGCCGGCCTTACATTCCGTTTTGAGCCCGAGGTTCCGGTTGAGGAGCTGGAGTTGAGGGCTTGGGGCTTGGCGCTGGAGGGTTTGGGATGACACCAGTGTTGGGTTCAAGATCTGAGTTTCGATTCCGATTAAGGGCGGTTCAAGTTTCCAGGTTGCTGAGCAAACTCAAGCACGCCTGACCTCCAGAAACCTGATCATTTCACGTTGGCATAGCTGGCCATATCTTGCAAAGGGGTTCTCCGCCAGCCTCCTTAACAGGTTCAGTGTCAGGTTGGGTGTAGGTTTTGCACTAAGCATTGTGCCACATGCCATATAGACTCTAGACATGATTTAGAGGGCTGAATTGCTGTGTAATAACATCGTCTTACAGCCCTCCCTATGCTCATACCAGATTGATGCCAAGACCTACACCCCTCTTATTCAGGACACTAGAAGCTCTTCCCCTCTGCTCATTGGCTTTGGGGTTTGCAGGCAGTCTTAAGGGCTCTTCACAGCTAGGCTCCGGCCTTTTGTTCCGCTGGCGCGCCGCGTGCCGGGGTGCCTTGGGATTGAAGGAGGGCCTCAGTTCGGCTGGAGTCCGGGGTGCCTTGGGCTGGCCTGCCTGAGAGTTCCGGGGCTCCTGTGGGGCCAGCTGAGGACTTCGGGCTTGAGGGTGGTAAGGTTGGAAGGGGTCATAGGTCGAGGTTGATCACAGCAACTCACGCCGGCCAAACAAGCCAACTAGTTTAAGCTTTGTCAGGACTGTTCTGCGGAAGCAGCACAGGAATGGCTGCGTGCGACTATGACGATGATTGTTAAGATGATGACGACGACGATAGCTCGCAAAACTCTGGGTGCACGTGCTATACGATAAACTAGAATTACTAGAGGCTGAGCTCTCAGGTCTCGGTGTTGGGCGTTTAGAGTTTTCGGCAGTTCTCAGTCATCAGATGCATCTTTCAGTGCGACCTCAGGCATGGACCATCAAATTCCTGAACCCTCAAACCCTAACGCGCTTGACCCCAAGACCCTAAATACTATGAGACCTTTCAGCCTCAAGTGCCAGAGGTTGCAAGCGGCAGCTTCGCTGGTGCCGCTCCGCGTTTACCTCCGCGGGGCCGTGTGGCACGAAAGGCCTTTAGGGGTTTATAGGCTCAGTGGGCTTCAACAAACTATAGGGCTTGGGGTCAGGCGGATTTTGGGTTCACTGGCTTCAGGTTTGAATGCATAGCACTTCCCAAAGGGTCCAAGTACCCAGTTAGGTCGGACGATTGAGTTTCTTGAGTTTCCGATGGTTGATCATTTGGAAGTTTGTGTTTCTACTGAGTTACTGGGTTTGGTGTGAAGATGCTGGATGATGACGACCAACAAAAGACAGAGCGATCTTCGAAAGATGGGCACAAGGACAGCCGGCGTTACACTTTACGACCATTCTCTGACATATGATAGTCGGGCTTCGCCTTCGCGATTGTTGATCAGCCGCAGATTTGCGGCACCAATTCTTGAAACAAGCCGTTCGGAAGATGACTCGGATTCGACATTGCCTCAAGCTTTGAGGATCCACCAAGTAGCAGTGCAGAAAAGAAAGCCATGCCAAAATTGTTTCCAGAGCCAACAATGGCCAACAACATGCGCAGAACGATGGGGCCAGCACGCATGGTTTCCAAACACTACAGTCACTACACCCATCTCAGTCCTAGAGAGGCTCCAGAAGCTCAAGCCCCAATCCTGATGCGGCCCCGCAGGCAATGACGGTGGACCTTACCGGAAAGGTTGCCTTTATTGCAGGCAGGGCCAATAAGCCTACCGCTAACCGTGACCAAACCTGTTAAACCTAATCCGTTGTAAACTTAGGTTATTTAGGTTTTGGCGTGTTTAAACCCCTTGAACAAAAGGCTGAATCCGCCAGTTTATCAACAGCTCGGCAAGCTCTTATGGAAGGAGCTTCCACCTTATGTGGTATAGACTATACGATAAGGAACCTGAAGCCCAGAATCTCTGATGTCTTGGCGGAAGCTGGTACTCATGAAATGTGTTGTAAGACGAGCGGCTTGATATTGAGGCAATGATGCATGTTCAGGTTTGCTTCCTGGCAACTATCTCCAGTAGACCTTAAGCCTTGCCCTTGACGGCCGTAAACTCTACTTGGAGTTTGGGTGCAGGGATGCGCTCTACATGCAGCGTGCCAGACAACGTGCCTTAAGCAAGCCCGAGCATGTGTGCCCGCAGATTCACAGCACATTCTGCGTCTTATCCCATCGCAAACCGCATTAAGCTATAGCTGCCTCCAGCGGGTTATGCTGATGGTTCCTTAAACCCACATGTAAACGAAGGATACCTGAAGTAGTGAGTCCAGAAATCACAATGTCACTCTTATCTAAAGAACCTTAAGCAATCTTTCGGTTTCGGGGTTTGTGGTTCGGGGTTTGAGAACGTGGTTTGCAACTTCGGAGTTAGGGCGTAGCCGTGGATGTTCCCAGAACTTGCATGAAGAAGTTTATCCAGTGACCAGCTATTAGCGGGTTGGAGGCATTGCTTGAGCTTCGCACTCATGCAGCTCTCATGACGTTTGGTGAAAGTAGCACTAGCCCCAAAAATCCTGGTTCCCAAAGCTGAAACCTCACTGACGGAGAGGCGTTGCGGACACCACGGGATACGGATGGGCAATTGCTCGGGCCTTTTGGCCGACATCAGCCTTGGCAGAATTCTACAAAACACAACTTGCAACAGTAGTGCTGCATCAGACGAGAGCAATGCTTAGCAACAGCAATTCAGCACATGCTCATAGATGGAGCGAACTTCTTGCTCTCCAGTTTTCACGTCCAGATAGCAGTATAAGCATCACCAGTGGCAGCGACATTAGGATTTAACACGTTTTGAAACTCTAAACCCTTAATAGTCCGTCTTCCTCAACCCTTGCAAACCTAACCCCTATAAGCCCTTACCTAAATAAATCCTGTCCTAAACTCTCGGAAAACTTAAACACTAAACTCACGCTGTTGCTGTCTGGTACTGCAGCACTTAGCCCAGGAGTTGGCCAGCGCAGGCATGACTGGCGTGCTCATGGGGTTTCGACTCAGGGATTGGGGGTTTAGCGGGTTGGGGTTTACAGTTTCACGCATTGTAGGACGTGGTTTAGATAGGGCTCTTGTTGTGTAGGGCTTCACGGTTTAGGAACATTTAAGGGTTGGAGCCATGACCCCATACATCAGGTTTTGCCCGAAGCCCCCAAGCCCATGCCCTCTCGCCTTCGCCACGCCTTGGCTCCAAAACAGCTTCTGAGAAGATCCAGGGCTAACATAACCGTAGGCCCTAAAGACATTGATGACTCGATGACGATGCAGGCGCGACCATCATTGTGGGCACTTGGCCACCCGTGCTGAAGATGCCTCTCGCCATACAGGGGTTCAAGGCTTCGCGTTCGAGGTTATTACGGTTTGGACCTCTGGCCTCCGTTTCATCTAAGCCCGAAACACCAAACGGGCACGGACGCTAAACGAATGAGCATGGACCTGGAATCAAAGATATCTGTGGGGACTGTTGAACTCAAAACTAGAGCCCGCAGCCTCTAGGCATAAGACGATCCACAAGTTTAAGACAAAAGCCCTCAATTGGTTACAGACCATACACAATGCAAATGTTTGAGAGAGATGCACTGAACCTGTAGAACCGGAAGCGCAGCATCCTGAAAGCCATTTGCCCACGACGCGAACAGCCAGGTTCAACATGGCCCTGAAGAAGAAGGCAACGCAAGAGGCACACTTCCAGTGTCAATGTGTCAGTGGTTTGGTGGGAAGTCTCAGACTTTGTTGACTCTTTGTCTGCATTTCTCGAAGGGTACTGAACAAGTGCGCCCTTCTCGGTTGGGCTGCTGGGACCTACTTTGAGGTTCATGGCTGCATGGGTTTCGAGTAAACATATGTAGAGCCTTTTCTGCAAAAGCAGGAACCTTCAAGCCCAACATGCAGGAATCATGCTTGAGTCTTGAGCGAGCACCATCCCTTTCCTATCGCTGAGACTTGGTCGGTTTACTTGAAGTCTCGGTGGCTTCCTCGTAGGCCTGTCCAATTCTAAGAAGCAGGAGTTTTTTCTATCTGGATATCCATGGAGTAACTACAGGACCTGAGGTCTTGAACGTTTGAAGCCCCGCAAGTCACTTGCCTTGGGAGGCCATGAAGTTGGACGATGGATCTCTCATGGAGAGCCTCAGTGGAAACGAACTTCATTTGACTCTTCGGGTTTGGAGTCAAACGGCGAAAGGTTTCAGCCACGTGGAAGATTCTAAGCAACTTGAAGTTTGGCTACGATGCTTACAATTTGGCTAGTTGTTGGGCTTCGGAAGTTAATTCGAGTTCAGGTTGCAATCCGTTCCTGGTGCATGGTCTCTTTGGCATCAGCAATGCAAGGCGATTTGAGGTTGTTGTGTCTTGAAGCCACGGCCATGCAATCATAGGGCCTGAGATACTTGGAAGCAAAGTTGTGTTGACATGCCTATTCAGGCTCGTGGGGGGGGAGGACGAGCTTGTGTGCAACACAGCCAACTAACAACGGGTGTCGCATCGCCTGCGATACACGACCTTCCGGCTTCATGGCTCGGCGTGTTCTCAGCGATAGCCCCTTTCCCGAGGATTGCGAAGATTTACCCGCTGGACGCAATGTTCGACATTCCAGATGATGTTCCAGAAGATATCAAGAGCAACAAGCGCCACTGGGCACATGGATGTTGTTCTACACCCGGGTTTCCTTCGAAGGTACCTACTTTGACGTTCCGGGATCTCAGGTCAGTGCCAGGAGAGGCAGCAGTAGCCCACACCCAACACACCCCAAAACACTCCAAGACGAGACGCCCCCCAGCATGTGCACACTTCGGCCGGGGCAACGGAACGAAGACTCTAAGTTTAAATCTCGAACTGGCAAACCTTTCCGAAAGAATCCGCATAGATGGCTCAAACGCCCTCGACTCTCCAGACTCGTCTATAGTCTATAACTGTCCTGCTCGAATGTCCAGGGTGTCGGGTGCGCAGCCGTTTTTCCAGGCTTTGGAGCCGAAGGTTTCGGATAGGTAGCATGTGGGTTCCTTTTCATCAGAGCTGTGCGCCGCTCCACGCAAGCACGAAAAGTAGCAGGCTGGCCACATTAAACCGTAGAGCTTAGGCTCCAAAGCCTCATACCATGCCTGCGTCGTAACACCCCGAATACTGAAGCTCGGAGGCTCAGAGGCCCCCAACCCAAGCCTTCAAACAGCAAACCTCCTAACCCCTAAACCCGAAAATCAGGCTATGCTGGAGTAGAAGGCTACACAATCGAGGCAGGTGCCAGTAGAGCTGGGCGACCCGAGGTTTGAGGGGGCTGCGGGTTTTCGGGTTTCGGGATGCCGGTTGCAGGCTTTGGGCGGTTCAGGGTTCAGAAGTGCTTGGTGTTGACTTAAGGCCCATGGGCTAGGAGAATAGGATGGAATAGGTGTGTGGCGCCTCCTGCCTTCTGAAAGGCTGAGCTGTCTTTAACGCTTGCTGCGTCGACATGGGGAAACCAGAGATCGCAGGATCTGGGATGCGACGTCGTCGTTGCATGCGTCGTCATGTTGGGAGAAGGTGAAGGAGGAGTTGGTTTTGGGATGATTTTTGTTTCATGTCTCTCTGTTAGCCGTCACCGCTCCTGCTCTAGTAAGAAGCCCCGTAGACAAGCACCCATAATCGTAGGCCGCAAATCGGTCTTTGGGCAGCGAGTCTGGGAACTGGTGGGACAGACGACCAAGCCGATGGCTTGGAGGTATCCAAGGTTCAGGGCTCCATAGGCCTGGTCTGGGGAGCCTGTTCGCCTGAGACACCGCCCACCGAATTCTGTTCGTCAGGATAGCTGGCATGGCTCAGTTTAGAGCGAAGTGAAACCACTAGCAAGCCCGGACAGTTAGTTATTCTCATGCGTGCTTCTATTGGGTTACAGTTGTTGGGAGCAGACTGACGACTTGCTGACTTGCTTTTGGTTTAGAGCGACATCGTCACTGTATGAACACATGCTCGCCGTGTTGGTGACAGAATCAGAAAGTTATGTAAGCTCCTGTGGACTCAAGGTTGCTTCACATGCAGAGATCCGTACGTCCTTCTTGACCCCGTGAGGCCAAGCCCGAAGCTTTAGGCAAGCCCTCAACCCTGCACCCTTCACCTGCCTTGAGTGTCCCGTCGCGTCCTGTCCGTGCCAGTGTCGGCCAAACGTCGTAAATCCAAAACCATTCCCAAACCTATCTTCAGTTGTCCTGATAATCTCTTCGATGTCCGCGGGTGATATCCCTTGGGACTGTGCGCCCACCTTGACAGGAAGTTGCAGAGGCTGTCAAGAAAGACTATGGGAAGGCTTGGACCGTTTTTGCCAGGACTTTAAGCAGGATTCATTCGAACCGTCGGAATCCGGTATCTGCCCGAACCCTGCTGCTCG
This sequence comes from Symbiodinium sp. CCMP2456, assembly GCA_905221635.1. NCBI lineage: Eukaryota > Dinophyceae > Suessiales > Symbiodiniaceae > Symbiodinium > Symbiodinium sp. CCMP2456. The sequence continues at coordinate 7,233 of CAJNDV010000737.1, forward strand.
GAAACCTTTTCCTCAACCCATAGCTCATTGAATTGCCTCGAACGCAGATTGACATCCTCGTGCACTCCCTCGCGAATGGTCCGGAAGTGACGAAGCCTCTTCTGGAAACGAGCCGCAAGGTGCTTGTGGGTGAGGTTTCAGGATTCAGATCGAGTGGGCCAGGATCTTTGGAGTAAGACTGTCTGGGGATAGAAGGGTCAAGCTTTTACATGGTCAGGAGTGTGTGCCTTTGCAGCTCTAGGCTCTGCAAAATCATGTTTCGATGGCTTGATCTTGCAGCCTATATCGGTCTAGCAACTTGGTATCCGTAGTTGGAACTGCATGGATATCTTCATGCCCGCGGCCTTCAACGCTGAAAAGGCAGTAGTATATTGTCGGGTCTAAGCTTTTGCAACAGGAAATCTGGGTGTATGAACCATGCGACACTTGGACTGTGCAGGAAGAGCATGAATCGCTGGGGTGGGCTCCCATCCCCGGAGCCCAAACCAGCTCAATTTTGCCAGAGTTTGCAACACTCACGGCTATGAAACTCAGACCCCAAGCTGTAGTTTCCCGACATTTCTCCCGGTATGCTTTCCTGTATCCGGGGCTTGGGATCGAAGGTCCTGTCGGGGCTTGCAGGATAGTCCGAGTAACCTGCTAGAATTTACTCCACACATGAGGGCCGGGAAAACATGCCCCAAACCATGAGTTTGCGGCCCTCTATTGAAAGAGAAGCAGAGAGAGAGGCAAACCCTGAGACCTGAAGCCGCCTCGATATCTACAGCACTGACCTTCGCTAGAGAATTCCTACGGCAAACATATCCCAAGAACGTAGTGTCAGTTTTTCCTCTGTTTCAAAGAAGAAGGACTTCAGGCTGTCGTTGAAAGAAAACATAAACACCTTAACCATAAACCAGAAACCAAGGTTGGTCATAGAATAGTATGTAGACAGCCAGGGCTATTTGGCTGCGTCCTCGGCCTCCGCTTACTCCTTGGTCTCAATGGTCCAGCGCCGCATGGCCGCTCTAGGAGCTTGCCTGGGATCAGCGATGCTCTCATCAAACCTTGGGTTAGGTGCTCTGCCTTTTCGGAATGTGGGAGGCTAAGGAGAGATAAGTAAGAATGTGACACATGGAACAGCAAAGGATGGCGGGGCCGGAGGATTTCGAAAAGTCCCCCATTATACCTTGTTCTCCCTAGCTCCGCTAAGAGGTCGACCCTCGGGGCCGAAGGCTTCGGCACTCTGGGTTGTGCTGAGGTTTTCAGAGTTTATAGGTTTTTCTATGTGTCTTCGAGGTTTCGAAGCCGATGACAGTCGTTATGTGCGTGAGGAAGCAGTTGTCTTAGGATTCGGGCCCATCATGCCGGAGGGCAGCTCCGTCCTCTCTCTCTCCTATGTTGCGGCAGCCGCTGGGTGAAGGGACGTTCGAGTTCAGTGTTCCGACAGCTCTCGGTTGAGGGCTTCGGAGGACATAGGCATAGGTTATTCTGTCATGAACTGGTTGAGGGTCAGGAGTTACCCACGACCCATCAGTCACAGTGGAGAAGCAATCAGAAACAATATGATACCAGGAAGGCTTTCTTTTGCGGATCCTGATCAGGACACACGAGAGCACCCAAACGAGCCGCGGCGAAAGCCTTTTGTAGGCCTCATGGTCCAAGGGGCCATTGTCTTTACGGTTTTTGGAGTATGCGCTGCAGGAGACGATGCCCAGCATTTTCACAAAGCTTGAAACTTAAGTCGCACTTCCTGGCCTTGTACGCAGCCATGAACCGCATGGCTTGCAACTTTCTGCTCGATTCATAAATCTACGCATTCCAGCCAAACCTGCAAGACCAAGCGGGAAGTTGAAGACAGAAACCCTCAGACCAGCACCAACTTCGAGTTTCGACCAGCGTTTTTACGCAGTTCATCCAAAGTAATCGCTATTGTTGATCCGGCAGAAACGGCCATTGGCAAGTAGTGTAGAAGCAACCCGAGATAATAACCTTTGAAGAACACGAACCGCATGGGTGTTGTGAATTACCTTTAGCTCTGAAACAACAAGTCGACAGGATGCTGAGCAGTCCGGTCGGCCAAGGACAGTTTCAAAAGTCAGACTTGCCATGAAACAGCCTGCGTCTCAGCGGCTTAACGTGACACGCTGCTACTCCACGGCCCGACGTCCCATCATTCGAAACCCTACTAGCCGCTACTACCCACGTTTCCCGACTTTGCTGAGGTTCGCACAATCCCCGGTTACGGAGGTGGCATGAGCAGTGCCAAGGCACCAAGCTGTTGATTTTCCGGGGTGGTGCGCAGCCTTCGATGTTCCGGTTCTGTGGGTATTTCAACTTTTGAGGTTTAGGCCTGGGGATTACACACCTGTTCAAGGAGCACGCAATTGCATTGCAGCCTTAGTTCTCTCTGCCCTCTTAAGCCCACATGAAACGCCGGGGTATGCTGTCTAAAAAAGTCCAGGATGCTTTCTAGACCCTGGAATGAAAGGCATCGATCGGCTTAGAACCCCAGTCAGCGGGGCTTGCGGCTGCCAGGCTCTGATCATGTACTGCCTGTCGCACACGAGACAACAGCCTTCTCTGCAGCGAGGGACCATGCGAAACATAGATCCAGTCAGAAAGCTTCTGTCGACAAGATTCTTGGATCGAAAGTGTCTCCACACTTTCGAGCGCATGTAAACCCTGTTCCTTGAGTTCGCGGGGCTGTTGTCAGGCAAACTGACAACGAACAGATGCTCCACCGAAGCTCCCGAGAACAGCCGCACCAAAACATCACCACGAATGCATCGACGGCTAGGTCTTATATACGGAATCAGATTTTGCGGTCTAGATTTCCGCCCGTTCACAAGTGGTTGTAGTCTTCACTCAGTTGTGAAAGCCTGTGAAGCATGTATCACTCCCACTTTTGTTTCGCGGGCTTAGGGTTGAAGTTCTTAGCACCTCAAAAGCCATGAGATCAGCCCCAACAGTCGTGAAAGCAGGCTCAGCTGGAGTCCGACACAAGAACTCTGGCATACGAAGATGCCTGGCTGATGTTCCCGGCTAGGAGTTCAATAAGGGCTTGAAGCCTGATGGTCCATTGCAGGCGACCCACACTAGGCTCCTACATGTAGCCTTTAGGGTTTATGGTTTCTGGAAATAGGCCGCGATGCAATTCCTGAAGCGCTTTGTGTTCGGAGCTAAGGTATTCCTAGACAATGCACTAAGCCGCAGACCGCAAATCCCGGACCAATAACAGGGACCGCAGATCTGCAGCAGTGACTTCAAAGTTTGACTCGAACCCGACACCCTACAACTCTAAACACCACATCCTAACGCCAATCTTTACGTTCATTGAGGTTAAACGTCCTTTGCTTTCGGGTGAGGGTCAGGGAAGAAAGCACCCTGCCTGTAGCAAGACTTCAGGACAATTCGTCTGCAGTTCAGTATCGGAAAGGCTTAGGTTCTAGTTTGAGCTGTGGATTACGATGATTTCCCAAGCCACTCGGAAAGCCTGTCAACCAGAAACCTAGCATGACCTCACCGGCGAATGCTGCAACAGTGCTGTGACTTAATTGGCCTCAACCCCACCACACCTCGACCGACTTGCCTCATTCTCACCGCCGGAAGAAATTTGTTTTCCAACGATCGGTTTAGGGTATAGGGTATCTCAGAGTCATGCGTCTTGGTCTCATACACATCTGGCCCCTCCCCGAGCCTCGGTGTCCATCCGTCCTCCTCCGAAAGACAACTTGACATAGGAGCCTAAGTAATTACCAATACTATTTTGGCGGCTGCTTACTATAGTTATAGTCTAATATGACCCAACACCCTCTTCTAGTCTATATTGTTGTCAACTCGAGACCTTATAACCAAAGGCCGGGCGCAAGCAGCCAGGCTGCAAGCAAAGGACCAAAGAGACGCATGAATCCACTGTTGGTTTCGGGGTTTCTGGGCCCAGAGATGCAGAGACTCTCACAGGGTGTCCGAAAGGTTTGCAGGTGCAAGTCTGTAGTTTACAAGGTTTGTTTTAGCTTGCTGTGCTCTTTCCGGCGTTCACAGTTTGGAAGTTGTGCTAGCAAGTTTGGACAGAGAGGCCTGAGGAGTGCAGGTGCGAGGCCCGTGAAGGATGTTTGGCTGCAGGTAGGGTAGTATCATTATGTCGCAGCTGGTATAATTTCGAAAGCAAGCATGTCGACAACGGCTTTCGTAGTCGCTGTGCTAGTTGTCGGAACACTAGCTGTCACCATACCGATAAAAAACGATACGTTTTTTTGACGGATCACTCCATCATGCTCAACAGAAAGCTGGACGAGTTTCAATCTGCTTACGCATTTTTGACAATCCGCGTTACAAGCAGCTGCGTCGCAAAGCTTTTTGGGCACTACCGAATCAGGGGGGGGTCTTTTCAGCAGTGTGCGTTGACATCGATGCTGCGAGTTGGGCACAGGGTAGAACCACAGAGAAAGCAGACAATGTCTTAATCTTACAGGTAAATGCACGCTTCTTGACACTATACGGCTACGTTCACGGCTCACAGCAGGAAAAAGCAAGGGCCAAAAGCCCCAAGCCTGCATTTTTGCATGCTTGTTACTATCAGTCCAACTGCTGTTCCGACTTCGACAGCAGCCCACCCCCCGCATGCTCCCAACAAATCGAGACTCTCGAAGCCTTCAGCCTGTCAGCCCAATTTCACAGACCCCACCGACCAACCCAAGAAAGGAGTATAAACCCCCCTCGGACAGAAGAAACCGGTCAACCTCGCGAAGTGGATTTGCTGAAGTGTAAGGATGCTAGAGAACCGATCCTAGCTCAGACCAAACAAACCTCCTCCCCCGCCGTTGCCCCCTTATCAGATGACTAAGGTATGGCTTCCGAACATCCTTGAAATCTAAACCTGAGAACTCGTCGTGCCTAAACCGACCTGAGCCCGAAACCCCTTCATCCCCTAAGCACTTAACTCCTAAGACCTTGAAGCAAGCAAGGTATGGCATCCGAATCAACACTATCTCTGCCGGCCCATTGAAATCCCGCGCAGCCTCGGTTTCTTGTCCGAAAGTCTGGTAGGGCGAGCACTCTTCACAGGCACATGCACTCCGTCTCTCTCTCTCTCTCTCTCTCTCTCTCTCTCTTTCTCTCTCTGTCTGAGTTTACTGCTGGCTTTGAGGCTATGTTTCTAAGCTGCACGGTTGAGGAGGCTCAGGTCTTCGGACGTCGGTGCTTGCGGCTCTCCGTTTTTTGGATTAGTGGCAGCTTGAAGTCTCAGTTGGTCGTGTAACGCCGCGGCGAGTAGGAGTAGGATGCTGCTTGCTGATGTTGTCTTACCAGAGTGTGCAGGATTTGGGGTGCACTGTGTGACACCCAGGCCATCGGTGGGGATGGCGAGAAGACCTTCATCGAGCGGGCCATCGTCCCTCAAACCCGACCTTCAAGTTTTGGTACTTGTGCCGTTCCGCCCGAAAACAAACCCGGACGATCCCGTAATTGTCAAGCTTTTCGGATTTCCGATACAGCTTCTCTTCCTGGTCATCAAGCTCTCGTAGGTTGTCGGCTTTGGTGCTGAATGCCGTTCGGGTTGATTTGTGCGGCGTCGACCTTCAAAGTGTGGAAGCCTGGAAGCCTGCATCATCCTGCATCTCAGCAGGAGATGCGTCCGATGTTGCGGATTAGCGTTTAGGCCCAGCGCATGGAGCCAGGTACGTATCTGATAGCTGTCGACAGACGGGCTCTAATCCTGCACTTGCAGCGTTGACTCCTTGATTATCGCAAGTTTTGTTTTCTATTACACGCCAGGCCAAATTTCGGTAACCCCCAAGGGTCCACTCTCTTAGGCCTCTGCTAAACATTTCACATCTCGAAGCCGTCGATGAAGCTAGGCTCAGTGATCTGTAGTGTTTGTAGGTTCAGGGGCCCAGGTACTGGGTCGGCCTGATGGGCATAAGCCCGTTGGATACTTCCAACTTCCAACATTTCAGCCAGGATACATCTCACAGGAAGCAAAAAGTTCAACAAAGCCGAAATGCGAATCCCAAATACAGCAGAAAAGGTTTAGCCGTTCAGCCGATTCCGAGACGTTTTCGGTATCCTTTACTTCCCCTTTGTCAGCAGGGGCTTAATCAGGCACGGCTGTGAAGTGGTTCGGGCTTTAGGGGTTTCGGGTTTAGGACCCTTCATTAAAAAACTGACGCCCCCGAAAACCCTGACCCCGAAATCGTCGATCCTTAACCTAAACGAGCAGCCGCAACCTTCAACTCCTACATCCTCGAGCCCCGGTCCCCCGCAAAGACGCTGCGGAAGGCTCAACTTGACCAACAAAGCCCAAACCCCAAATAGGGAAGCCCTACTTAGCCTAAAGCCCGAAGCCTTGAAACCCGATTATATCTTCCCTGAACCGTCAGCCTGAGGATTACTCAGTCACTTGGATGCAAAAAGCTTCTGGTTTTGCTGCGAAGTTGGTATGCGGGATGGGGGTGCATATAGCTTAGCCGGTGTTGATGATGTCTACAGTAGAAGCCAAAAAGTTGGAACATCATGATCCTCCTGCCCTTAAGGTAAAGTATAGAGGATCCCAGCACTAGTCATCCAAACTCCATGCTTTCTGGGATTCACTATAGTGTGCTTCAGGTTCAAGGGTGAATCGTGGTTGGGATTTGGGTTCAGGGCCCTCTATCTCAGTTCTGCAGTTCTGAGTGTTGTCAAGTGCTACGAGGCCTTGGGGTCCTCGTGTCTTGCGAACAGCCTGAAGCCTTGAGCTCAACGTTCTAGATAAGAGATCTCTACACAGAGGGCTATAATAGATCTACATGTCACTTCCTTAATCCTCATGACTAGACTGCTTCGGGTTTACAGCGACAGCGAAGTCACGAGTTCTAGTTCGGCCGAATATTCCATGCTTTTTTAGAACTGGGTTTGACTGCGACTTTAAGGTTTCAACTGCTAGGGCCCTGGTCGCAGGTTGAGAATGCTCCGCTGAGCGCGCCTTTATATGCCGCTTGGCTGTCAGCGCTCGGTGCTGTCATTCACGGCTGGAGCTGATGCTCCTTTCCGAGCATGATTGCAGCGGCGAAGCTACCCTGTCCTATTGGGCTCGGGTTCGAGAAGATGCAGCTGAAGTCTAAGCTCGAACTTCCTGAAATCATCGAGACCCTCGAACGGCCGAAGGCCGAAGATGTGGGAAAGTCGGCTCTCTGCCTTCATCTGATGTCTGGCGTTACAGGCCAGGATTTCTATGGGGAAGTACGACGGTGGAAGGTTTTTGGGTTCCGGGTTAAGGATGTGTTGGGATTATTACATTGAGTTCGAGCGGTTTCAAGACCTGAGGGTCGAAACTACACGGTGCGGGCTCCCAGCTTCTTGGGCTTCGAGGGTGGACGGGCTTGGCGTTTGGGGCATCCGGGTGGGTGCGTTCTGTTTCTCCTCGGTTTGGATTACAGCATGGCAGCCGTCACCATGCTTCACATCCTGTACCTCTATGTGGACACTCGAGAGTAGTTGTAAGGAAGCCAGAGCTGTTCTTATGATGGTGACAACGAAACCATACGTCAGCAGAGTAAATATACGAGACTTAGCTCGTAAGCGGCTTTCATATCTTTCACATTATACATATATATATATATATATATATATATATGTATATACATACGTATATATATAT